>ML685793.1:24819278-24897699 GCA_007922175.1 Pelusios castaneus | reverse complement strand
AAAAGGAAAGGAAGAAAGAAGAGAAAGGAAGGAAAGGAAGAGGAAGAGAAAGGAAGGCAGGGAAGAGGAAGGAAGGCAGGGGAGAGGAAGACAAAGAAGAGGGGAAAAAAAGGAAAGGAAGGAAAGGAAGAGGAAGAGAAAGGAAGCAGCCCCGGGGGTCTGGAGGGGGTGGTGGGGGCTGCCGGCCTGCGCGGGGGTCCCTCCTTGTCCCCACCCCCACCCCTCTAACCCGGCCCGTCTCCTTGTCCCCACCCCCACCCCTCTAACCCGGCCCGTCTCCTTGTCCCCCCACCCCTCTCCAGGCCTCCCTCCAGCCCCCTTACCTGGCCGGAGGCTGGGAACCACAGGGACGGCCGGCAGAGCTGCTTGCCGGCCAGTCCGCTCCCGCCCTGAGCACGCTGCTGTAACTGCGCATGCTCAGGGCGGGAGATTTAAATCTCCCCAGCCCGGCCCAGCCTGCACAGCGAACGCGGCCCCGGCAGGGCAGACAGACCCCGGCAACGGAGCCTGATCCTGGCCCCGTGCCGGGAGGCCGACGCTGTCGGCAGAGCGCCCCGGGGTCGGCTCTGGGCCAGGAAGTCGAGGCGGCCGGTGGGTGGGAGAAGGAAAAAAAGGTGCCGGAACGCCGTTCCGGTGCGTTCCGGCAGAAAAAAAACACTGGCGCAGTGGTTTTCAAACTTAGAGTTGGGACCCAGTACTGGGTCGCAGACCCTCAGGTACTGAGTTGTGGCACTCGCTGCTGCTGCTGCCAAAAGATTGGAATGCATTGCTCAAACATGTAATTGCTGGGTCACGGACATAAATGATTTTTTTCAACTGGGTCCCGAGAAAAGAAGTTTGAAAACCACTGTCTTAGGACAATGTGCTCTTGCTGTATATAAATTAATGTATATAATACATGTAAAAAGTGCTGACTGATAAACATTACAATTACATATAATGAAACATTAGATCCCAATAGGTAACATTAACATGAGACTAAATTAGCTATCAACCCTAGTATCCAAGTAATCCAAAGGAAAGGTCCTCAGACAAGCCTTACCACCTGGAAAGAAGGGATCAATTCCCAATTAAAAATTCTAAATAGTGATGAAGAATGGGTATTAAATAGAAAGAACATTTTATGAAATCTGTGTTCCTTCTCCTTCCTCCTCTCTGTATTGAGTTGCTAAGGGGTTATGTGCCTGTACTGAGATTCAAGAGAGCTGGGTTCTATTCTGAGCTCTTCTGGGTGGCCTTGGGCATGTCATTCTCCCTTTTCCATTTCTCAGTTTCCCATCTGTAAAATGGGATAATGATACTCACTTCCTCTGTAAACTGATTTCAGATCTACTGATAAAAACACAATCTAAAATTGACATGGTATAGATGTTATTAT
Source organism: Pelusios castaneus (assembly GCA_007922175.1). NCBI lineage: Eukaryota > Metazoa > Chordata > Testudines > Pelomedusidae > Pelusios > Pelusios castaneus. Next base: position 24,896,321 of record ML685793.1, on the reverse strand, counting down.
CAGATTTTATAAGGGGACCCTAATGTGTGCATAGCCTGAGTGCTGTGCATATGTTCTACATTTTTGTGGGAACTTTAATTGCAGAGGGAGAGATCTCTCCTTTATAACCATGGTGTGAGGACCTCAGGTCTGTAGGTCGCCTGGCAACATTTGCACCTCAGCTGTCCTTTGGCAGCTTGCAAATTATTAATGGGTAGAGTGACTAATGGAACCCTGGCCTCACCAGAGACCTTGGCTGTCCTTACTGGAGGAGAATCTGGCCCTATCAATTGGTCCGGTTGTACTATTTAAGCCAGAAGGCATAGAAAGTTATCCGTGTAACTCAGTAAATTCCTGGCTGACTGCTATATAGAACCCTGCATTCTCACCTGATTCCTGAGCCCAGTTCTTTTGACTTGTTCCTGTTTTCCTGCCTTGCTCCTGGTGCTTTCCTTCCTGACTTATTCTTAGTTCTTGCCTTGTTCCTGATCCCTGCCCCTGGTCTCTGACCCAGGCTCTGGCCCTTGGCTCAATTCCTGACTCTGAGAGGTTCAGTCTGAGAGGTTGGAACAGGAATCAAAGTCCCTGTTGTGACATGTGGAAGATCCCAAGCAACTGTAATGTGGCTCTGCTGCACAAAGGAATATGGGGACAGGGTATGGTAGGAGCAGGAGGAGTACACAGGAATGTGCAACCCTTGCATGGCAGCATATATAGGCAGGCTAGAGAGATACACCTGTCTTATCCTTAGCAAAGGTGGTATCTGCATCAAGGGTCATGGTGCTAGTCCAGCAGTTGGGTTAAAGTAGTTTCTAAAGAGTGGCTCAGTATCCTCCCTCCTGCTGGACAGCTTCTCACATAGGACATTATACACCAGATTTCCCAAATTGTGCCTCAACTATTAGAATAGCTTCATGCCTATTGCAATGCTCCCGAATGAGCTCCTAAGGTTACAAGGCCTCTGTTTAAAGTATCTCCACTGCTTTAAATGAATTCAATACGGTCAAAATAAGTTCTTCTTATAAAGATATTCAGGGAGTTAACAGTGTTTTCATTTTTTGTTGACATTTCTCTGGTTAGCCATAAAACCAAATTACTGTAGATGGGAATCAATGACCTACTTCCTTATCTTCATTATTTGTGCTATATAATATGTACTCTTATTTTCCACGGTTATTTCTTTTTTCTGCAGAGGAGACTGATAAAACCAGTGTATCTTTCCAGTGACCTGGACCCAGAAAGTTGCAGTACAAATATCAGTAGTTGGAAGAAAATGAAGCTGGATACTCTTTCTTTTGAATTAGTTGTTAACCTTGAAAATAAATTCTATTTAACTCCTTTGGAATGTGGGTTATGTTGATACTGCAGAGGTTTGGTGTATTGTATTTACACATCCAGGGATGTATATGGCCCTTAGAATGCTGCTCTAAAAATCAGTTATTTAAATACCTGCCCAAAGAGAACTAGTGTCTTTTTTGTCTGTCAGTTCTTCTATACAAAACTATGAGCTAGGCAGATGTTATCAAAAACCCACAAAACTTTGATTACTTCATGACTGGGGCTGCTAGACAATGCTGAAAATATAAATAATAATAAATAGCTCAACAGTTTGAGGAAGGATGGGTCAAACAGGATGAATTTATAAAAATAACTTTCTTAACTAAATTATTTATGTTACTGCAATTCATAACCTGTATTATTGCACCACTGCCGTATTCCCTTATATTTTCATATTTGTCACTTTTTTTTAATGCTTGAAGAAAACCATTTGTAACCTTAATTATCTTCTTCATCTTTAATAAAAACCTAATAACGTGAAAAATGTACATGGCACTTCCATATTCTGTGATAGAAAAAACTGGATAAAGAAATGTTTATAAAAGATATTTGTAGTTTAAAATAAGCCATGTATCTCCTTTATTGTTGGAAGTAGACATTTTTTCTATTCCCTTTACTGCTAAAATGACTCCAGTTGAAGAAGGTTGAGGTGGTTAATTAAAATTCCTTGTGGATAACATTGGCATTAATCTTCTCGGCTGGGAGTTGTTTCACAATTTATTTAGTTATTTTTCCTGATTCACTAGTTGGTCCTGTAACAGAACTTCCTATGGTGGGAAAGTTTAAGCCTGCGTATCATCTTAGTTTAATTTATTACATATACAAAAGCATGAATAAGAGCAACAAAATCAGATTAGAATGGAATGCTTTAGAACATGAATATAAGAATATTCATCACAGCAGCAAGCACAATATGGAACATGGAGCAGAGGCAACCCCTTCTGTACTTTTTCATCTGACTGTGACATTGGAACCAAAAAGCTGCTCCATATAGTGTGCACTGCCTGTCAGGGAGGAATAATTTTTATGGCAATCAAGAAAATACAAACAACCACATCAACAGTTACAATCTGAGTGAGAATGAAGACATTCAGAACTTCTACTTGCTAAGATCAACAACAGGATACTACTTTCCAACAACAAAATATCCCATTAATTAACAATAAAGACACAAACAGCATAAATCAGGATTATAGGCAGTTTTTCCCCTCTTTTCAGGCCACCCCTGAATTTTTCATGTTAACAAGGATGGTCTTCCTGCTCAATTTTGCTTATTTCATTGTATTAACAGGTGTTCTGACCCCCGGCCATCATTAGCCTCACTGCTCCTACTGAAAATGAAAACTATATAGAAATGTTTCCTTACCATTTTGATAAGGCAAAACTATTACAAATAACCTTCTGCTTCTAGCTACTATAAAAAAGGTGGGTGTTATTCTGAATATTTCCATGGTAATGCTAGGTAAAAAATACCTTAGCAAAAATTATTGCATAATTCTTAAGTTGTTTTTTTCCCTTCTCAATACAATGTTGAAACTTGTTTTTTAAACAGCACACAGGAACTTCAGATTTCTCCCTAAAATGAAATAGTTTGCTTACTCGTTAGTTAATAACTATAGTTCTGTGTGTACTAGACAGACATTTGCAGTCCCTTGGCAGATACCCTGCTGCCTTGGTGCACTGAACTTGGTGCAGGAAGCAGCCCATTAAGAAGAGAAAGGCAGTGAGTTTTGAACCTCTGGGGCTCCCTAGGAAGTCCTTGTTGTGGCAGCCACTGATGGAACAGGAGAGGCTTGTCCTCCAATAACTGGAAGGGCTGGTAGCAGACAACAGCACAGCAGGCCAAATAAATTGTGCTGGCTGTTTTGTCACATTGCAGTTCCTGGATGAAGCTAGGTTAAGGAGGAAGGATCTTTACTCCACCATAACTCAGAAACCCAATCCTGCTCAGGGCCTATTGCTGACCATGCTTTGGGTTTCAAGTACAGGCAGCCCAATCCAAGTAAGACATTTGTTGGACTATTAAAGACTGGGTGTCAGTGACATTTTCTATAAAGACTTTCAAAATGAAATACTGTTTTCATAAAGATAAGTGACCAATTCAGTAATCTATAGGACTAATACATTTTCTGTTTTACTCTGTTACCCGTGCTCTTTGACTATCCATTTCAAGATGAAATTTAATGATGAATGTTGAATAAATACCTATACAACCAGATTTTGAGGATGATCCTGAGGTGAATCAGAACTGTTCATTTTGCCAACTTCCTCTCCTCCAATCCTGGAGGCTGACCCAATCTCCAACCATTCAAGAGCAGCTTTAAGGTAGCTGTGTCTTGCACTAGCAGATAACTCTCTTGGGAGAACATCACCAGCATTAATGCCAGAAGACATTACAACATAATCCTATTTTGTCCTGTTCCTGAACCACTGTGGAATGCTTCATTGAGGGGGCAGGATGGAGCTAATATAAGGCTGGTTATGTGGCCTGCCAGCCTTATTCAGTTTTGTATCTCCACCATTACTGCCATTTTAAAACTTCATAAAAGACATTTAAAAGTTGTGTTATTTTTGCTAATGCTAACCCAAAAAGACATGATGATAGCATGGACAAATGCAGTGAGACCACAACACATTTTTGTCATCCCTGATTAGAATAAAGCTTATAAAAGAGCAATTCTTAATTCAGGCCTCTTCAAAAAGAAAATGAAAACAATAGTCAACTCCTTATATATATATATATATATAGTTTTACTAGTTTGTAATATACTTGATAGATAGAAATAGTGCCATCCTCACTTTGGGAAGAAAAGGACAATAATGTGTAACATTTTATTCAATCAAAAATGCCTTTAAAAATTAAGAATTGCTTGTGTGCTTAATGTATTTATAGTGCAATATCATCAAGTGAAGTCAACCAAGACAGATGCCTCATTGAACTGGGCACTCTATACATACACATGTATAGTATACGCTTCAGAAAATTATCCTAGAAACAAGTATATTATTGTTTTGGGATATGCTTACATATATAATATTCACAGCTCATAACATGACTGCATTTGAGCTGTAGAAACCTACTGCTAATTATAATATGATATGATGCATGAGGTTACACAATGTGTTAAATGCTGGTTTATGATAGTCAGAAGCCATACTTTTCTCTGGAATCAATAAAAAATGGAAGTATTGACTCCACCAATATCACAAACCCACATTCTTTATCATGTGCATTAAGCTGAAGGAGGGTACAGCTCTCATCTACAACTAATATTACTGCTCTAGGGCTGCGTCTACACTTGTAAATTAAGTTGACTTAAGCTTGCTTAAGTCGACTTAATTTACCCTGCGTCTACACTACACTTTCCTTAAGTCGGCTTAAGCAGCTTGAAAATAAAGTCGACAATGAAAAACCTCCTTTAAATTCGACTTAAGGCTTAAGTCGACTCCCTAAGTCGACTTAGGGCTACCCCAGGACTACATCAATGCCCTCCATGCTGGGGGGGGGAGGGCACAGGGGGAGCCTGGCATGCCACCCCACAGGGCAGGGCAGAGCCCTGCCCACCCTGCCCCTATGCCCTGCCAGGGTCCCTGTCCCCCTTTGCCCAATTGTACCTATGTACAATGAGGCAAAGGCTGAGCCCCCTGGCACTGGGCAAGGGGTGCCCCCCTGCCCCCGTGGACCTGCCCTAGGTCCCCCTAGCCCCTAGAAGTCGACCTAGGCATCCAGTGTGGACGCTCTAGGTCGACTTTGTAAGTTCCCCCCAAAGTCGACTTTAATTTTAAGTGTAGACTCACTAAGTTGACTTAGTTAAAGTCGACTTAAAATTACAAGTGTAGACAGAGCCTAAGTGTTACTGGGGAACCAGATGATTTTTATTTCTATGACATCTAGAACAAAATGAATCCCTTAGTTACCTTCTGATAGGTTAATTCAGAGCAGCAATCTAGAGAGCAACTGGCATGTATTGTTCAAACATATTATTCCCCTAGACATCTTTTCTGAGTAGCACTATAATAGGATACCGACTGTACATGAATCAAAGAGAAAAATAAAGGCCAGTTTTGCTATTTTTTAAAACTATGATGGATCATTTTTTATTTATAACATTAATTTAAGTCCTAGAGCAGAAACACTTTATTTTCTTATTTTCTCCCCACTTGTTTTCCAGTTATCAATCACACTTCCAAAGGGATCCTACCACAATATTGTGCAATGAAATGAACGCAGACACAAAAGTAAGAGATTACCAGATTGTAACTTTTATATAGAATGTGTTGTTATGTAAAATGACATTACAATTACCATGAGATAATGTAGACTTTTGCGTGACCTTTAGAGAACTCATGACTCATGTTCTTATTATCAATCCAAGAGCCAACATGAAGTCTTTTAATCAGTTAACTTCTGCCCTAGCTGTCCCTTTCATGTCCCAATCAAGCTGTATGGATCTCATCTTTAGGTGCCCTCTCAGAAATGCATCAGATGCAGTTACCTATCCAGCTATATGATTGGGGATCTATTTATTCTCAGGAAAACAATTCATATCTGGAGGAAACAAGTCAGATGGCTGACTGATATTAGATATCAAAAGAAATGTGTTTGTGGATTTAGTCAATATAGCATGAGAAGTCATGAGCTAACATTTTCCAAGCTTTTGCCAGCAGTAGGAAAGGTTGTCCTTTTGAAAGGAAGGTTAGTCTTGTGACTGAGGACCTGTGCTATGGCTCAAGAGATCTGGGTTTAATTTCTAGATGCCACTGTGTGCCACAGATTTCCTGTGTCATCTTGGACAAGTCACTTTTGCAATGAATCAGAAAGACTTTAAGCATATGCTTAATTTTAATTATATGAGTAATCCTACACCTATTCAGAAAAAAGAACTTTAAAATATGCTTAAATGTCATTGATGTCAATAGAATTTAAGCATATACCTAATTTCTTTGTTGAATAGGAGTACAATTATTTCTATACTTTAAAAGCTTCACTGAATTGGGGCCATAATATGCTCTGTGCTTCCATTCCACATCAGTAAATGGAAATTATTCCTTGGTCTGTTTTATCTGTAAAGGAGGGGCTGTTTTGCTATGTGTTCAAAGCCTATCAATATGGAACTATCTTCTCAAGTGAGGCTTCCTAGAACTATTACAATACAAATAACAAGTAATAATATCTCACAATATGAGCCAAAACAGAACACAAAATGCACCTTTCTTTCATGCATTCTCATGACTTTCATGATGAACTAAAGATGTCCTAATTAGCATGATTACAAAAGAAAGTTGAAATGGATTGTCTTAAACTGTGATCTGTAATTACCAAAGTCAAATCTCTAATCTTTGTTTTATGGATATATTAACCTGACATGTAATCTATTTCTTTATTTCATTTGATGCTAAAGTTTTCTTCTTAATCAACTTTTACAGTGAATAAATTGTAGAGCAAAGTTGGAAAGGATTGAAAGATTTCATTCTATGCAAAGCACCGTATAGAGTTAGGGTATTTTAAAAATTTAAGAGACATGAAACAGTGACAAAGTAGTACAATCATGGTAACATTGGCTTCAATCTATCCCTTTGAAAGCACTTGGTTCACTTCATGCATAGGAGTAGATCCACTGACTTCAATGACACTACTCCCTTGTTTTTAGTTAAGTGTATGCTTAAATACTTGCCTGGATTAGAGCCAGTGTATATGTGTTTAGTTCACAAGGGGTTTTGCAAACAAACACAAAATGGTGAAGGTCTTCATGTCCATGTCTGCTTGACTGGCTGCTTTAGAATGCTGAGAAATCAATTGTGAGACTTTGGCAAGTGATGGACATAACATGTTATCATAACTACCTCTCATCTCTTATTAAAGTATGACCACATCACTCTCCATACAGTTCTGAATGTCTGAACTATGAAAGAATTGATTTATAAACATCATCTAAGCAACAAATTATACCAAAGTTAAGTGTTATTTTCAATTAGCTTGGAAGGTTCTTACTTAATGAATTATAAGAGCAAAGGCGAATCAAGGAGGAAGCGGAGATAAGTGAACCTGAGCAATTTTGATGTTTCATGTCTGTTCAGAAACATATCAAAAGATGTGGAAACATATCAAAGCTGATCCCAACAGAACTTGTGTGCATCCTTTTAGGTTCACAAAAAAGTGGTCACCAAGTTTTTTTAGTAAACTATTTAATTTCTGTTCTCAAACCTTGAAGTTCAAACAATTGTGTTTTGACTGTGATTTAAACATTATCGTGAAGCCATAAGCATGATGCAGAGACAATGGGTTCAGGTCTATTTACTCTGATTTTGTGGAACAAGAATTGAGACTAGCCCTCAACTGTAAAATAATTATAGCACTCTGATCCTGGGGAAATAATTTCCCCTTTAAAAACTAAAATATTATTATATGAATTAAAATATCAAATATCAAGTATGGAGAGGTACCAGAGAATCTTAATATACCAGAGTCTGATACAGAAGCCAAGGAATGACTTCTTTATCTAATTCCAGCTGTATTGGAGACCTCAAATGAAATCCAGCCTCTTGCCCTGAGGAACTAAGGGAAAGTGATTTCTATTGACTTCTGCTGACCCCTTAGTCACACAGAAGCTCTTAACCAGTCAGAGAGACAGGAGAAACCTCAAGTAGCTTGCATCATGTGATCTACCCTAAGAAAAGAAGGTAAATTACAAAATACACAATGAAAAGCATCCTATTAGAGTCCACAGATCTAGATAGGGAACATAAAAGTTCACAACAAACCAATATGCACACTGCCACCAGCATCAAATGTCTTCACTGGCTTTTCCATTATCAGTCAGGGTCCTTGATTTTGCCATCAATTCCCTATGTTAATTAACTCATGCTGCCTCTTCTCTCTTGCTTCATTCTGTTTCCCATTTCACTCTTTTGCTCCATCTAAGCATGGCTAAGGGCTCCCTTGGGGGGGAAGGGGGAGAGGGAGGAGGAAAATGGATATGCAGGGAGGAACCAGTACCTTCATTTCATCAACCATCTGCAACTGTCTCTGACCTTTAGATAGGTTGTGTATGCAAGGGTGAAGTCTATCCTCTTCCCCTTCACTCTGAACCTGCCCACACACTCTGGGCAACTGTATAAGAGCTCACCTTAACATTTCTAAAGCATTGTGTGATTCTTATACTAAAGGTGATATAGATGAACAAAACATTATAGTGAAAAAAATTATTGTTAATAAAACCAATGAAAGTTTGTGTGTTGCAAATGTGCTTGGGAAAAAAAGTGAAACAGTTTTCTTCTTTATTATTAGTAGCAGCAATGGGCAAAGGAGCAAATTCAACAGAGTTCTGTTCTCACACAAATGGCTGTCTTTTTTCCATTGTTATTATTCCTATGAAATACAGATGGTTAGAAAAATGAGAAAAAGAGAGCAAAAGCAAGAGAAGTTGATCACAAAGTAAACAAGGCAAGAGAAATTCAGCATAGTAGAAGAGCAGGTGAAACACAATAAGGTAATTAAACTATATTTCTTTGCTTGTCTTTTAGCTAATACAAATCCACATACACTAGAGGCAGAAGTGAAAGTGGGATAACGGAGATTGAGTAACTGCAATAAAAGAATGCTTTTATTTTAATTTGCTTTAGACACAAAGATCCTCAACAGAAAGACTGAGTAACCAAAACAAAACAAAACCCTTAGGCCCAATGCACGTCAATGGCCAAAAACATCCAACAAAACAGTTATTTCACTAAATTACATTTGGCGGGGGGACTCCACTTCCCTTGTGAGAATAACAGATCCTATTCTCGCTTGGTTGATTTTCGTTCCATGACTCACTATAATCCATATGATTCACACAGTGAATGTAATTCACAAAGATAATTTTTTTTATTTATATAAATATAAACCTTTTGGGATGAAGGTTTAAGTAAACAAAGATTTTTATTCTGGAATCCAATATTATATGAGCATTGCTAACATCCCTAAAAAGTCCAGTTATTTTGATGGCTATATAATTAAGAGTTTCACATTAGCAACTTTTCTCTCAGGGTGGCAACACTGTCACATGACTCTTTTCTCCTTTTTTGTTATTTGTAGGGGGAGCTGCTGATAGTATAATAAAATGTCTATGCCTAAATGTAAATATTATTGAAACCCAAAAATAACTAAAATGTTTGAATATAATAGAAAACTCATAGGCTGATACTTATATTTGGAATGTCAGTGCAGAAGGAAAGAAGAGAAAATATATCAATGCCTCTTCTCCTGAAACCAGTGTCACATTCTGACACCAGGACCACCCTTCTTCACAATACCCAGTGGAGAACCAAAGAATTGATTTAATCCAATAGATTACCCGCCATTATAAATCAAGGGTGCCAAATTTACAGCATTTCACACTATCAGATTGCATTCATGAGACCACCATATATGGCACAATATTAAACAAATAAAAGTTTCTTTACTCAAGGTAAAAACTTACCAGTGGTCACCTATCATTTTTCGGGGACCCTAGCAGGTAAAATATTCCAAATATTTCCACAAAGATTTGGTGCTACCCTTAGACAGAAGGTCCTGCATGTTTAATAGACCAGGAAGAAGACCTCAGACTATTTCTAAAACTTCTAAACTCAGGCTATTTATCTGAAAGTCCTTTCTTTATCTGTTGGTCTCTGGAGAATCCAGTTTGAACTAGAATATATGAACCTCCATGGAAGGCGTTACATTTCTTATGACCTGAATGACTTGCTTTAGTCAAAGCCCACTATTTTTAGCTCCCAGAGAAGCAATCATACCTAAGCCATTCATTTAAAACAACAAACTGAAAAGATACTGCATGGTGTTACAGTATCTGTCACATCTTCCCTCTAGAGAAGTTACATACAATCCCAGACTCAAATATATAAGCTTAACAAAATAAGATCTTTCAAGGATATTTCAGGAAGTTTCCAGATCTGTCACACTTCCCTCTTAAAGAAGTAAATGTAGATAGTTGGTTGATGGCAACATAGAGGAACCCATTGGCCTATTTCTTTTAAGATATTTAAGATGTTTAAGATATTACCTTTAATAATATCACATTTCAACTATGAATCCAATAAATATTCCGCTAACAAGCCAACATACATCCTTCAAAAATCCATAGCATTGTTTAACTACCATTAATAACCAACCATTAATAACCACTAATAACCAACCTTTTGAACCTATGGGGTGGGGCCTCATGCCACCTTTGTGCCTCTCAAACATTTGGGTGTGAATTTGACACCTGGCCCTCCCAGTCCCACTCCCATCTGATTTTCAGAAAGGGTGTGTAGGCTTTCCTTCTCTCTTGGGGTTTTAGCTGCCCTGATGATAGGCTGAAATTCCCCACTCCCTTATTACTTATTCCTCTACTGCTTATTAAAGGAAGTAACTCTGTGGCCAAAAGGGAGAAATAAGGCTTCCTGTGAAGTAGCCTCAACTATTCTCTGTTTTTAACAGCAAAGGCATCAGGCAAAGAGAGATTCTTCAACCTCTGACATAGGCAATTCCCCTTTCTCTGCTCCACTTCATTGGATGATAGGGCCTAGGGACCCGAGAAGCAGTGTAACCTCAACTTCCCAGGGGTGGGAGGTAAATGATTCCCCACCCTAACTGGGTGGCCCTTTGATCCTCACATACTGAGGCAAAGTGAACAGCAGTTCTTCCTCTACCAGAATTAGGATCCATTGCATATTCACAGACCATTAGGCAATCATAGACTGTGGGAAGAATTTGCCCCCCACCCCTTTGACTGTAGTTACCTTTGCCATCTCCCATGCAGCTGTTATACGCTTATATACTTTATCTGGGCATTTTTCTCCCTGAGTTGTTTTTTGGGAAAAATCTACTTCATTAAATAAGAAAGGTAACTATTAGACCCAGATTCATATTTTATGTTTTGTTTTGTGTTGTTTGCACCACTCTTTCTTATTTCTAGAGTCACTCTGTTTTTTACTGTAATAAACCTAATATTGTTTTATTACAAGTTCTCAATTGCTGTATCATTTAAGGTAACGCTGATAAATTGTGGATAGATTGTATATTTGAGGACAGAGGGCCTGGGATTTTTATAACTAGAGTCAGGGGCTGAATATCATAGGGAAATGACTCAAATGGATTGAGATATTAGGATGCACCTATTGCTAAACTGCAAAGTGAAGATAGTGCTGACAAAAATCCAGAGGATAGTGTGAGTGGCTGAAAGGCTGGCAGTGTCAGGTAGCTGACCTCAAGGTACCAAAAGAAAGACTCCCCTCTGTTGGATGTAGGGGAGTAACAAGGTAACTCACAGTTCTGAGTACCCCAAGAATCACCACAGAGAATGTAAGTGTGAGTATTTTAATGTTTTTGATGTGTCCAGATATTATGGCAGCAGGGGCTATAAAAGTACCTAAAATAATCTTAATAGTACTAGGTTCTTACATATGCTATTAATTCATAAACAGATAAAGAGAACTCAGTCCTCTTGTTTCATTGTTCTCCAAAGCCATTTAAAAAGCTGATATTTATCATGCAGTCTGGATGGGCATTCATGTTTCTATATGTGTAGAAAGGCAGCATAATGAGTTATTTCCTATAGTTTTCCCCACTGTGGGCATAGCACTGGCTTTCCTGAGTGGAAATTTGTTCCTATAATGAACTTGGTCTTATAAACAATAGGATTTTCATTTATAAAAAATAAAGATTCACATGAGCTCACAAACCTTTAAATACCATTGATTTCACTTATCTGTAATAACATCCTCCTAGACAATTTTATACTGAATCTTATGATGCTGTGTTATATAACCTGTATCAGAATATTCTAACCAATTAAAGGGAAATTACTGGTTGTGAAGGGAAAAAGACAGAAGACCCCAATTACCTTCCAAATTAGAAAGATGTCCTTAACAATAGAAATTTCAGTCCCAGTGACAATAATTTTTATTTTACTGATTATAATTTGATAGCTTTCTAAAAAGAAATATTAGTTAATGATTACCTTCAATTCACTTTTCATTCCTCTCCAGGGCTTATTTCAAATGATGACTGTCCAAAAATATGTAATGGTCATAGGGAAATGTCTTGTAATTGGCAGATTTTTTGAATATCCTTTCATTAGGAGGCCTGGTAGTATTTTATATGCAATCAGACTAGATGATGCTACTTAATATTTAATCAAAATGACATTTCAGAAGAAAGATAATTATGTAGTTTCTTCTTCCTTACTAATGAAATTGAAGACTACTGAGCAATTAACATTGTAATTTAAAATGCAAATTAATTTTTTCATTGATTTCATGTACTGTAGTTGACTTACTTCTGTAGAGAGTTTATTGATATTGATTTGTTTTTCTTTAGATAATGTATTTATATTATCTTCTATATTATTCAGGTATCTAATATATTTAGGGTTCTAGAAAATTTGATAATCTTTAGAATTTATCTTCCAAATATACAACATAGGTTTCCAGTGCTCAACACTCCAGCGAATGGATTCCCTGCATAGAAGAAGACAGGTACCCAGAAGTCAACTACTACAGGAGAAGCCCAGAAAAGAAAACAACAGAATGCCACTGGTCATCACCAAGTCAGACCTCTACAGCACCTCATCAGGGATCTACAATCTATTCTACATGATGATCCTTCTCTCTCTCAAGTCTTAGAAGACATAACTCTCCTCGCTTACAGACAGACCCCCAACCTTAAACAGATACTCACCAGCACCTACAGACCAAACAACAGAAACATTAAAGCAGGAACTTATCCCTACAACAGGCCACATTGCCAACTTTGCCCACATAGCTACATAAAAGACACCATCACAGGACCTAATGAAGACAGTTACTTCATCAAGGGCTCATTCACCTGCTCATCCACCAATGTGATTTATGCTGTTGTGTGCAGGAAATGCCCCCTTGCCTTATATATTGGACAAACAGGACAGTCTCTGCGCAAAAGAATAAATGCACACAAATCTGACATCAGAAATCACAACACTAAAAAACCAATAGGGGAACACTTCAATCTCCCTGCTTACTCCATTGATGACTTGTTAATAGCTGTGCTCAAACAAATGAATAACAAATTGCAACTTCAAGGAGAAACGGCAGAATTGAAGTTATATGTAAATTTGACTCCGTGCCTCAGGGTTAAACAGGGACTACAGCTTTTTTTCTCATTACAACAGGTGATTTGACTTCACCTTCCTCTATATGCTGTTCCCCAGTGTTTGAATCTCAACATCTATTTTGATTTGCTATTACAGCCTGACCTGATCCTGTGTCATACATTTCCCTGCATTTAATTTCCTTCCATTCTGTAAGTTCCCCATCTTCAAAGCGTCTGACCAAGTGGGATTTTCTCCCACGAAAGCTCATGGGATCAATACATTTGTTAGTCTTTAAAAGTGCCATAGGACTGTTTGTTTGTTTTCAAATACAGTTACTCAGTAAATCACAGCATTAAAAAGCTTTGGTTCTATATATTTTATTAATACAATATTGTTTAAATATATATGCATATGTGTTGTTGTTATAGGCCCTGATTATGGGCTATACATTAGATTTGCCTGGAAATGTTTTCTTGTCCTGTTTTTGTCCATATTTTTCTTTGAAACCTTTTAACGTTTTGATTTCTGAAATTAAACAAAACATTGTTTTCTAGTTGTCCAACAAAACCCTAAAAAAATTGAGAGAGTCGCCTTTTTTGCGAAAATTTGTATTTCTTTGAAAAGAAATTTTTTTCTAACCTCCCCACTTCGCCTCAAAAAAAAAATCACAGTTTATTAGTAAAAGTTTGAATAAATTCATTACTCACATCCATAAATGTAGGGACATGCATAGAGGTTTGCAATTTTGTGTCTCTAACCTTTAGACACGTCACCACCAGGACCTGTATATGTAAGCCCAGAATACAGGGTTCACAAGATATATATACCTTTCTAACATGCTAATACAATATGCATAATGCAATAGGTGCATGCATAATACAAGTTACATCACGCCTAAATCCCTACATGATTTCACTATTCCTAATATGCAGATTACGTGATTAGATTATACTTAATATACATTGTATAATTAGACCACCCATGTTTGTTGTTTATGAGTTATTTGGTTACCAAATACAGTTCTGACCAATGAGATGTTAAAGGCTTTTTTACCCTCTCTGATACCTTGCCTATGTCATCTAGTTTATCAGAGCAAGGCATTTCCTTATTAATGGCTTTCTGACAGAGCCATGACAGTAAATTGTTTTCACTTAACCGTGAATGGCTTCCATTTAACTTTCCTTTGTTAGCTGTACCTTGGGTGCTTTCCAGCCAAGCTGTTTACACCTTAGTGTCTCAGTTTTCAATAAGAAGTCCAATTTCATTTCTAAATCCAGTGGCCAGTTACTCACTTAATATATAAACATAAATTCCCTACAACAAGTACTAGTACAAGTTTGGGTAATATTACACATTTAGAATTTACTGTACTATGGTCCAAATACACAAAGGATATTCTCCAAGACCTTAGCAGCAGTTTACTGCAGGAGTATCAAACTTATTTGCTATGGTGGGCCAGATTTGACTTAAATGTACTTCAAGTAGGCTGTACATAACATAAATCAAAATATTATGGCACTCTCGTGGTATCATGGAGTGCTTTGTATCAGAGGCGGCCTTAGGCTATTTGGGGCCCTAGGTGAAGGCCCACTGTGGGGCCCCCTACAAGGCCTAAACCCCTAACCAGCCCCCAAGCATTGAGCCAGCCCCTAGGCAGGCCACATCGGCCCCCATGCCCCAAACTGGCCCCTAGGCCCTGAGCTGATCCCCACACTAGCCCCCAGGTTCCGAGCTGGACCCTGCACCCTGAGCCAGCCCCCACGCCTCATGCTGGACCCCGGGCCCCCACACCAGTTCCTGGGACCCCCAACCAGGACCGTGCCAGCTCCTGGGCCCCTGAGCTGCCCCACACCCTGAGCTGGCCCCTGAGCCACCCTGTGCCCACTCCCAGGCCCTGAGCCAGCCCCTGCGCCAGCCCCCAAGCCAGCTCCCAGACCCCCATGCCAGCCCCAGGGCTCCAGAACTGGGCTGCACCAGCCTCCAGTTCCCCAAGCCACCCTGTGCCCTGAGCCGGTCCCCGAGCCAGCCTCTGGGCCCCCAAACAGGGCTGCGCCAGCTCCCAAACCAGCCCCTGGGCCCCTGAACAGGGCTAAGCCAACCCCCGGGTCCCCGAGCCGCCCCGTGCCCTGAACCAGCCTCCGAGCCACCCAGTGCCAGCTCCCGGGCCCCGAGCCCGCCCCTGTGCTGGCCCCCATGCCGCTCCCTGGGCTCCCTGGCCTGCAAATAGCGCCGCGCCGGTTCCCAGGCCCCACGCCAGCCCCGAGCCAGCCTGTGGGGCCCTGAACAGGTCCACACTGGCTCCCAGGCCCCCAGGCCCTGATCCAGACCCTGGTCCCTGAACTGGCCCCCAGCCTCCGAACCAGCTCCCCCCACAGCATTTACCTTTCAGCGGAGGCAGGGACAGGGCGGAGTGGGGAAACACATGCCAGCAGGAGGGAGCCTGGAGCCCCGGCAGGCGGCTCTTGTGACCCCAGCCCTCAAACCATGCTGGGGGGTGGGGCCAGCCGGGGGAGTCTGAGCAGCACTGCTGCCACTCAGGATTGGCATGCGTGCCAAGTTTGGCACGCGTACTGGGGGTTGCTGACCCCTGTTAGGAGAAGCAGGCGACTGACCCTGGGGAGCCCCTTACTGCTTGGGGCCCTAGGCGGCCGCCTGCCTCACCTACCCCAAAAGCCGCCTCTGCTTTGTATATGTGAAACTGCACTCTGCAATACTTCTCTCTTTCTGTTAAGAAGACAGTGTGATCTCACAGAGCGCAGTCTTGCATACCCAGCACTACGGGTTGTAGTCAGACTCGATGCTCTTGTGGCATTGTGGAGTGCTGGGTATGTGAAACCATACTCTCTCTCTCTCTGTTAGGGAGAGAGTGTGGTCCCGCCAAGTGCAGTCATGGCCGGATGGAAGAGGTTCGAGGGCCATATTCGGCCCGCGGACTGCATGTTTGTATGACACAGCTGGTCTATTGGGAGATGGCTTTTGTGGCACCCACTATATCCCCTTCTCTAGGAAGCCTAGAGGCAGCCAACATACCCCCAAAAGTGGGTAGCAATAGAGCAAGGAGTGCACTGATTCATTGAAACACATACCAAATCCTGTGTTTTTGACTCTTATAAAGTACTGGATGGAGTTTAAAGCAGGGGAATTGCTTCCCCTAAAAAACATTCAGGGCACACAGGCCCTGTGCCCTCCGGGCACAACCTGCCCACCAATGGCCCTGGGCCAGATCTGGCCACCCCACCAGCAGCTCTGGCAAACCCCGACCCGGACCAGGCCCCCGCGTGTCAGCTGGACCCTGAGTTGCTGAGCCGAGCCAGGCCCCCTTGTGCCAGCTGGGTCCCACGCTGGGCTGGACTTCCTTTTGTGGACTGGGCCTTGAGCCACTGGGCTGGACCCCCTTACTCCAGCGGGGCCCCCCCTGTGCGCACTGTGCATCTGTCTCAAGCCCCTTTCTTTTTCTTTCCCCATGCCCACGCATACCCAGCTCCCGAGGCCCCTCTCCCCCCCCACCGTAGCATTTACTTTGCTGTGGAGCCAGGGAGATTTCAGATGCAAAAGAGCCCAGGGCAGCTGTTTACATTTCCCACCTGCTCCACCCTAGGCTACGGGAGCGAAGCAGGGTGGGAAATTTAAAAGGCCCCACTGGCTCCAGCTTGAGACTCAGAACACTGCTGGGCACGTTTGGGGCTTGTGCCCCCTGTGCCCTTTGGCCGTGTTGCTACTGGTTTAAAGCTCTCTCCCCTGGTAGACAATGTAAGGAGTGCCAAGTGGAAGCTCTGTTTACTATGAGGGCCTAGTCTTGGATCCCTTGAATTCACTTTTTTCCTCTGAGCTTTACAGTAAAGAGTAATGTAGACTGTGATTTTTCAAAATGCACTTCCTAAGTGGTGAGAAAGAAAGCAAATATCAATCACAAAATAATTGACCTTAGGAAATTATTCACTTTTAATTCAAACTTGACTCTGGAACTTTCTTATTAACCTCAAAATGTTATTCACATTGCTCTTCTTATTTTCAGTCTTAATCATCAGGTTTTTCCTAAATATAAATGCTTATGTATATATATATTAAAGACCTTCTTTTGCATTTTTTTTGTTACATTTCCAACACTGATCCAGCATCATAAGTTTAATTCTTTTAAGCATTATAAATGTCCAGTAAATTCTATGTGAGATCTTGTACTGCAAGATCCTAAAAAGTTTTCTATATACTTAACAGGATTATCTTTTATGGCTTAAGTGTAATGCTCTTACCAATTTTGTGTTCCCAAATAACCCTAAAACCCATGTTCAGATTTCTTTGCTTATTTAGCAATTTATAAAAGTTTGACTCAATATGCTTAGATTTTTATAGAGAGTTCATTACATCCCAAACTGGCTGAATAGTGGGATTTTCTCATAACTTCTATATATCTACTTCAACAGCTGTCTTACTGTACAAAATAAATAGGATTAAAAAAAAAACCCAAAACATTTAGCATTGGTCTAAGTCAGCACTGAAATCCATGGAAGTTTTACCATTGATTAAAAGGACAGAGTTAGTTTAATGTCCACACTATATGTTTCCAGAGCTGAATATAAATGAATCTAAAGATTCATAAACAAAGTAATTGTGCTTCTGTCAAAGACAGCTTTGGGCATTTAATCCCCTGAGTTCTTTCATTCAAATTGATTCTTTGCAATACTGAAAAGAGCCTAAATTATAGTGAAACAATACATTCTTGCTGTTTATTGATTGTTAAGTTTTGGCAGTGTGCTTGGTACTTTGAATGTGTGTATTATAAATACTCCATGTAATAATCTTCCACACATTCTGACTATTAAGATTAATTTTGATTCGTGTATTTGTTTTTTGAGATACTGTCCATCAAGAGGGATATGATGTATATAAATCAGAGGCCAAGGATCCAACTAAATTATGAATATGCATGATCTTATGTCCAGTAAAGCCACTCACATTTAGCATCTGATATGTGTTTATATATCTTACTGCATTGGTTTCCAGATCTTGAAGTATTTGCTCAGATTTTACTTATTTTTTTTATTTAGTCATAATTCAGGCAGATTCCTATTGAATGCAGTTGGCCAAATGGAAACAACAAATTTTTCTCTCTCAGGTTGAATATGTGGGGCTTCGTGTTAAGGGAAGAAAACAAACAGCTTATTACTCAATGCTTATTATACTCAATGCTTATTATACGCAATGCTATTTTTACTTCAGTCTTCACAGGGCGGGCCAGCTCCCAGGCTACTACACGGGGTAACACGGAATGGAGAGAAGAGTGGCCCTCGGTGATGGAAAGTCAGGTTAGGGAACACTTAATGAAATTGGATGTGCACAAGTCCATGGGGACGGATGAACTGCATACGAGGGTGCTGAGAGAGTTGGGGGAAGTGATTGCAGAGCCGCTGGCCATAATCTTTGAGAACTCGTGGCGAACGGGGGTGGTCCCGGAGGATTGGAAAAAGGCAAATATAGTACCTATCTTTAAGAAAGGGAAAAAGGAGGATCCGGGGAACTACAGACCGGTCAGCCTCACCTCAATCCCTGGGAAAATCATGGAGCAGGTCCTCAAGGAATCCATCCTGAAACACTTGGAGGACAATAGAGTGATCAGGAACAGTCAACATGGATTCACCAAGGGCAAATCGTGCCTGACCAACCTGATTTCCTTCTATGATGAGTGACTAGATTTGTGGATGCGGGAAGAGCCATTGACGTGATATACCTTGACTTTACCAAGGCTTTTGATATGGTTTCCCACAGCATTCTCGTCGGCAAGTTAAGGAGGTATGGGTTGGACGAGTGGACCGTAAGGTGGATCGAAAACTGGCTAGATCAACGGGCTCAGTGGGTAGGAATCAATGGCTCAATGTCTGGTTGGCAACCGGTAACGAGTGGAGTGCCCCAGGGGTCGGTCCTGGGGCCGGTTCTATTCAACATCTTCATTAATGATCTTGATGATGGAATAGACTGCGTGCTTAGTAAGTTTGCGGATGACACCAAGTTGGGGGGAATGGTAGATACTCTGGAGGGCAGGGACAGGATCCAGGGAGACTTGGACAAATTGGAACACTGGGCTGAAAGAAACCTCATGAGGTTCAACAAAGACAAGTGCAAAGTCCTGCACTTAAGACGGAAAAATCCCATGCACTGCTACAGGCTGGGGATCGATCAGCTAAGTAGCAGCGCTGTAGAAAAGGACCTGGGAGTTATGGTGGACGGGAAGATGAATATGAGCCAACAGTGTGCTCTTGTTGCCAAAAAGCCAATGGCATATTAGGCTGCATCAGTAGGAGTATTGCCAGCAGATCGAGGGATGTGATAATTCCCCTCTATTCGACACTGGTCAGGCTGCATCTGGAATACTGTGTCCAGTTTTGGGCTCCCCACTACAGAAAGGATGTGGACAAATTAGAAAGAGTCCAGCGGAGGGCAACAAAAATGATTAGGGGGCTGGGGCACATGACTTATGAGGAGAGACTGAAGGAAGTAGGCTTATTTAGTCTAGAGAAGAGAAGACTGAGGGGAGATTTGATAGCAACCTTCAACTACTTGAAGGGTTGCTCCAAAGAGGAGGGAGCTAGGCTGTTCTCGAGGGTAACAGAGGACAGAACAAGGAGCAATGGTTTCAAATTACAGCTGGGGAGGTCAAGGTTGGATATTAGGAAAAACTTTCTCACTAGGAGGGTGGTGAAGCATTGGAATGGGCTGTCTAGGGAGGTGGTAGAATCTTCATCTTTGGAGATTTTTAAGGCTCGGTTAGACAAAACCCTGGCTGGGATAATTTAGGGGGAGTGGTCCTGCTTTCTAGCAGGGGGTTGGACTAGATGACCTCATGAGGTCCCTTCCAACCCTATTATTCTATGATTCTATGATTCTATACTCATTATCTAACACTTTTGATATGGAATTGTACAGACAAAATGAACAAAGAATGTACTAATGACAATATTACAGAGTGACTTTCCAAAATAGAACTGCATTTTAAGGGTGATTTGGCTGTTCTTTGCAGAGGCCTGGAGTTTGATAGTGTATTTAAGAGCTATTTATGGTCTGAGTTTGCAGACTACAAACCAAGTTAATTATGAAATACTAAGTACCCTCAACTCTCAGAATTGTTTATAGAAATGGAAGACTCTCAGCATCTGGCAGTAGATGTTCATCATCTTCAAGGCCCAAGCCCTGGGGTACTTGATCTGTTCATTTTGTTTTTTAATCCTCACTTTATGTTTTAACTTAATTTTTGGTAAAGGTTTCTTTATGTTTTTTTCCCCTTAGACTGATGAAAGGGGCTGGTGTTCATTGAAAGATTGATTCTTCTTCCATATAATATAATGACAAAACTCTTATTGACTTCAAAGGGCACAGGATCAGTCTTTAAAGTTACTGCATTATACTCGTATCATACAAACTACTAATACTTATGGATACTCTACTGAATGTGTTGAATGTTCTTAACTCCCATTATAGACAAAGGGCATTAAAGATGATTATCATCTTCCATGAGATTCTCTTCATCTTATTTGATTAGACTCTAAATTCAAACTCATTTCAAACGGTATATTGAAAAGGTGTCTAAATTCAGAATTTATAACTTTGTCATATGACACAAGGTAATTTATAGAGAGTATTTTTTTCTGCTACAAACATGCAGTAAAAAGCATCAGGGTGAAATCTCTCCCCTTTGAAGACTCTAGGTGTTTTGATCTCTGACAAATTCATGGAAAATACTTTTTTGAATTTGGTTTAAAAACAATGTATGTATAATTTTCTGTAATATAGCTGAAGAGGAAATAAGTAAATACAGATATCCTCTTTCAAAGCAGGAAAGTGTTTGTAAACAATGGCCCTATTGTGACATGAATCAGCAAGTTCATCAGTATGGCAATTAATTCTTCTTTGTCATATATATAAATGCAGCTATTATAAGAAACATTCCCCAATCTTTGCAACAACAGATGGTAAGACTCACTAACAAAGAAAATCAGCTTCTTTCCTGTGGATTCATGTTTCCATTTACCTTGTCATACAAGCCTTGAAGTTCAAAGTGGACATTTATCTGCATTCACTTCAATGAATAGATATATTTAACAGGACTCTTGAAAACTAATTTAGAATGCACCAGTTTGCATGGATCTTATTTTCACAGTGAGTTCCTTTTAAATATATGTCTGATAAGGCCAAGGAAATGAATAATGAATTTGTGCTAAATTAATTTTTGAAAGTCTGCTAAACATAAGGCAAAATATATTTGAGGGGGTGAAAAGGAGGGGAGAGGAGGAGACAACCAATCCCTTCTATGAAGATATTCTATGTAGATGTGAACCAGCATATAAGAATGTTTTACAGTATATAATATGTTAATAGAAATTTAGGAAATACATGAATCTCTGATAAAGTGTTATAATGCCTCTGTGCCATTTCTTCCTTCCTGGGAATAATGATTATAATGTAAAGTTAAGGAGAGCCCTACTTATAGCTGTGGTTTCCACATAACGAACTGAGCCTCTATGAAGAATGAGTGAAGTTGAGGTAATTTATATGGCAGGATCCAAACGTGCCTTAAGAAAGATTATGAGTATAGTTTATACAATTGCTGCATTTAGGACCTGATCAATTGATTCAAAAGGACTTTTGTCCAGGTCCCTAGAAAATTTCAAGGTAAAGTGGTGATGTTAAAATAAGGATACCTGTTAGTGTTAAAATTATAATTGAAGACTAAGGGACAAGATCATCACAGTGTAATATGCCCGCTATAAATCATTCAATCATACTCAGAGCTTAAGCATATAGTACAGACATCACCTAAATAAACAACAAAATATTTGTCCTCAGAAATCATGGTTTGATTCTGGTAATCATGAACTTTAATTAAAATAATTATTTGGCAACAAAAGAGCAAATAATGAGATTTCACATACAGTTCATAACCCAGCAACAATCTGAAAACTAATAAGGAACTACAGCCAAAAGTTTCACATGCGACCAGTGATTTGGGATGTCACAATTTTGGGGTTCCCCACTCGACTCACCAAAAAGAGAGATTATTTTCAGAGACTGGGTGCTCAGAACTTTTTGAAAATCATATTTCTCTAGGGTGTTCTTAAGTTGAGCACCCAAAAATTGAGGCAGCCACCATCACTAGTCATGTTTGAAAATCTTGGCCTTCATGAGTTTTGATTGTAGACATTATTGACACTGACAAGGTTTATAAATACAAAGAAGTCTGCAGGCTGACAATTGATGATGCTTAATAATTTTTTATTATGTACATATTCATGTGTTATACTGAATTGCCAATGGCATGCTATTTCCATATAATTAACTATGGCAGAAAAGCCAGGTGGAAAAATATATAATCATAAGTATGAACTTACAAATTATTTACTTTCTCAGAATTAGGGATATTTGTGCAGATTCAACTCAGATTATTCTGCACAGATTTCAGATGCAGAGTTGTAAGTGCTGGGTCTCCAAAAGCATTCTGATTTGTTAAATTTATGTTTGTGTTCTTTCAATATATCCAGAAAGAGACAACTTCATTTCAACTGATTATTAAACTGCCACTAATGCTTAGTAGCTGATCTGCAGTACTGGAATGCTAAGAATTTAAGTGTTTCAAGGGAAAGAGAAATTTTAATATTTTTTCCAAATTATTTCAGTCATCATTAATTGCTAGAGTCACTTTTTCTATATAACAGTCTGAGCTTACTCTCACTGAAATACAGTACATCCTCAGAATTACCAACACCTTGTGAATAGAGGTTGTTCGTAACTCTGAAACATTCATAACTCGAACAAAATGTTATGGTTGCTCTATCAAAAGTTTACAGTTGAATGTTGACTTAATGCAGCTTTAAAATTTTCCTGCTGATTTTAACCATCTTAATTTAAATGACACAAGCGCAGAAACAGTTTCCTTACCTTATCAAATCTTTTTTAATCTTTCCCCCTTTTTTTAGTAGTTTATGGTAATACGGAACTGCACTGTATTCCTTTTTATTTTCTGCTGCCTGATCATGTATTTCTGGTTTCAAATGAGGTATGTCAGTTCTTAACTTTGGTGTTCATAGTTCTGAGGTTCTATTGCATACAAAAGCTCTGCCATTGACTTCAGTACAGCATTATTAGGCCTTGATAGAAGATTAGAACTATGAAACAACTGTGAGTTTCTGTTGAAAAACTTTATTAGTTTACATAAGATATAATTACATAATAAATATAAGTAATATTTAAACACAATTCACTATACAACAGTATGTAACTGTGCTATTAATGCAGAACTTTATATCTTCAGACTGAGTCTTCATTACTTTTCTGACATCCACTATACCATCCCAAACTCTTATGCTGATAAAACAGCCTTAATTTTCTTGAAGTTCAAAGAAGCAGAATCAATACTGCCTAGACTGGTTGTGTTTCAGGCCTGTTTGGAGTGTAGCCAACTCTCATGATTTTGTTGTGGGTCCCTCAGTATTTTTTTGTTTCAACTCCTGAAAATATGTGAGAATATTTCATATCACATATCTCAGTCTCTATTTAAAACAAACAAACAAACAAACAAACAAACAGTATGTTTCTAGCTCTTCACTGGGGTTTCTAAGCATTCTGTGCCTTTTCTGAAATATATTTAAATTCCAATGGCACATAGGTACTAATATTATCCATCATTGTCAGTCAAACACAATTGGCTTTTCTGAAGCACCATTACATTTTTATATCAAAAGAGCATCTAATTCAAATTTGTGTTTAGTTAACAAGGCAGTTCATCTGTGATAAATTAAATACATCTGTGATGGCTGATCAAGTCCACTATTACACCAATGGAAAGGCATTGAAAGAATGCTCACCAATGACACAGATCTGCATTGTTTTAGAGTTTACCTAATATTAATGTCTTATGTTGTACAGCCTCATTCATCCTGGGAGATCACAAATTGCTTTGTAAATGTAAGAATTTAAAATCCAGATTGTGATTGCTTCCTACATGGGAGCAGAAGGTAGGAGAGATCATTCTTTCTACAGAAGTCATTCACAAATGTAGTTCTTTTACACACTGGTGCATGAGGACTGTTCAGGGTTTAAGTGTTACCTCAGAGGAGTCAGTAAGGATGAGGAATATTGCCAGCTGGCCAACCCGGAAGAGGAAGTGTACGCTAAATCCCCCATTGACAGAGTAATGTAGTTTCTGTGCTTCCCCGTGAATTCTGTGAAGCACAGAGAACCTCCATACTGCCTTGAATGTGAAACAGTGATTCAAAATGTTGATAGCCTGATGCAATAATCACTTTGTCTTCCTTTGGTAAATGGTTAACTGCTTAAAGTGCACATAGGCTATGCAATATAATTATCTCACTGGGAATTGGGTCAGTAAACTAGGGTGAATACAGTGCCATTGTGAAATGTGCAATGGAATTTTCAAACATACTGAGTTCTTTGAATATACATCTTATCCAAACCATAAGTCTCCACCAACACATTGCTCCTTAACATTCACCTGGGACACCTGCACAATAACAACCGGCAGGAAGAATGACACTTAATGCATTGCCAGCATCTACTCATCAGGTCTATTCTGGCCACATTGTAGGTTTTATCAGCAATCATATGATTATTTTGGTATTTTTCCATCTTTGTTTTGCTGGGCAATGACATGCTTTTACTTTGGGAAGGGTGCAAATGGCTGCTGTAAGTAACCTACAGCAATGTACAAATGTAATCATAATCTTGTCCAAATTGTAATTATGTTTCTCTTTGGCATGTGAGATCTCTGTCAAAGTTTGGGCTAATGACTATCACACAAAGACAGACAGGAGAGGAAGGAAGTAGGCAGTATGCCTTTAAACACCATTTATAGGTTATTATCATGTTTATTTTGGTGAATTCAGCATTCATGCACTGCTATAGCATTTCCTGTCTTCACATCTCAGCGCATTTTGCAAATATTAATGAATTAAGCCTCTTAAGCCCATGTGTGGTGAGAAGTACAATTATTCTCATTTTAGAAATCTGGAGGCAGACCCAAAAATATTAACATAAGCCCAGATCATCAAGGATATTTTGGTGCCTAAATATCTTTGAGGATCAGTTCCTAACTGACTTATTTATTGACTCGCAGGGGAGGTTTCCTAGATGCCAGCCCTATGCTTAGAAACCATATAATAACTCCTGCTCTTCTGCCACTGGTGTCTGATTGTCATTGAAAGAAGACATGGTGTAGCAAAATATCATACAAGACTGTCCACACCTGCAATATTTTTCAGTACTGATATGTGTGGTGTCTCAGGTTACTGGGGCCATTGGCGGTTGCCATAGTGATAAATGGGAGGGTTGTTAAGTGCTCAGGTAAACCTGTGTGTCTGCTGGCAGTCCTTGCCAGACATGCTGAATAAAGCCCAATAAGGGAACTCTGAAGCCTGTTATATCTATTGACCATTATTTAATCTTAATACATGACAATATGCAACATACTTGCTATTCCAGGCCATAAATATAGACTTCAGTTTGTGCTGTATAGTGTGATAATGGGGCATTGTGGACAGATTTCCACCAGGGAATATGATGGCAGCAGCTGTTTATTTTTGTTATTTAAATAGGTTCTCAGCCCAACAACCCAGAGGTAGAGAATGCATCATACCCTTCTTTCCCATCTCTCCTCTTTTAAATTATTTCTCAGAATACTAAGACACAGCTGAGGGGAAATATGGCTTCCTCCAAACAAGGAAGTTTTCCTGTGGAACTGTCTTACATTGACAAGGGTAAGGAAGAGATGACAGGTAAAATTTCCAAAGTGTCTAAGGCTATGTCTACACTTACTAAAATTAGTTCGAATTAGTCACTTCGAACTAACTAATTCGAACTCATTTTAGTTAGTTCAAATTAACTTATTTCGAACTAGAAAAAATTAGTTAGAACTAAGCAAGTGCCATGAATGGCACTTCGAATTAGTGATTTCCATTGATTTCAATGGGCTGGTTAGTTCGAACTAAGAAATTAGTTCGAACTAACATGGCCACATTGGTTAATTTGAACTAACTAGTTCGAATTAACCCTTACTTCTAATATCTTATTCAAAGTTATTAGTTTGAATTAAGGAAGCCATGGCTTTAGTTAGTTAGAATTAAGCTTTCTTAATTCGAACTAACTTGCCAGTGTAGACATAGCCTAAGTGACTTAGACTTCTAAGTCAAATTTGAAAATTAAACGTAGGCTCCTAAGTACCACTGACTCAGGCACTTAGGAAAAATTACCAGATATACATATGTCTTTCCTGTTCCTACTATCTGTAACTCCTAGGAATGTAAGTCATGAATAAAATCCTGTAGTAAACTTAATGAATCTTCAGCTGATGCTGAAAATATGGGAGATAGATGCTGAGAACCTATACAGCAGAAACATGATAATATAAAGCAATCTACAAAGGTCTGTGGAGGATTTCATAAGCTTACAAATCAAAGGTCTGGCTCTTTTGAATGGACGACAATTAATGATTTCTTTTTCTGCAAGACTTTAAAATCAATAAGTCAGTATATTAAGATCAAACAAGGAAAATATCTCACTACACATTTAGCTTGGCTTTCTCTGCATGCTGTGCTATCATCTTTGCACAGTAGAAAAAGAAAAAGCTACAAACAAGTACCTGAAACAGAGACCAATTATTATGACTGTCTCACTATGCTACAAAACAATAATGAATTCTCTTTGCTTTGAGTTATTCAGTTTATAACTGATTTTCTTGTTAAAAAAAACACCACCAAAAAGGAGTAAAACTGATGAAATCATAACAAATATGTGAAAACTGGAGGAAAGAATATGTGCCATGAATATTTCTTTGAGAAAAATCACAAACATGCATGAATGTTTCCTGTGCCTTGAAATGTTTCTTTAAACAAAAATGGCAAAATTATTGTAGGTGACCTAGAGAAGCAATCTCTAGTTGATTCTAGCTCCCAAATACAAGAGTTAAATAGTCCATCTCCACTCAATGTGCAGTGGCAGTCGAAAAAGCTAATAGAATGTTGGGAACTTTTAGGGAAGGGATAGATAATAAGACAGAAAGTATTGTATTGCCTGTTTATACATCCATGTTATACCTTGAATACTATTTGCAGATCTGGTCATCCCATCTAAAAAAAGGTATATTGCAGCAGTTCCCAACCTTTTCTTTTATGCAGACCACTACATTGTCATCGGAAGCTTTTGGGCACCACCATGTAAGCAATTCATTTTAAACATTTTTAACATAGCCTATGGCTGATTGGAGTCAGACTTGTATTAAAGGGGTATTAAAAATGCAGCTATTTCTAATAATTTATTATGCTCATTCACAAACATATTGCACTCATCACAGTTCATTTAACTGCAGTACATTTACCTGCACTAATTATCTCTCCCCACACCCCACAGACTACCTGCAGTACGCTTGCGAACCACCAGTGGTCCACGGGCCACAGGTTGGGAACCACTGATATACTGGAACAGAAAAAGGCAACTAAATGATTAAAGGTATGGAAAAGCTTCCAGATGAGGAAAAATTAATAAGATTGGCACTTTTTATCTTGGAAAAGAGAAAACTATGGGGGTAGGGGGGAGGGGGGAGACAGAATGGCATGACACAATTCTATAAAATCATGACTGGTATGGAGAAAGTAAAAAAGGAAGTGTTATTTACTCCTTCCAAAAACTAAGGGGGGAGGGGGGAGTCATCAAAATGAAATTAATAGACAACAGGTTTAAAATTCACAAAAAAAAGCAATTCTTCACATAATGCACGATCAACTTATAGAGTTTCTTGCCAGAGGATGATGTTATGGCCAACACTATAATGGGGTTCAAAAATAACAAGTTCATGGAGGATGGGTTCATCAGTAACTATTAGCCAGGATAGACAGGGATTGCTGTCTGTCAGAGTCTGGAAATGGCCAGTTGTTGATTACCTGTCCTGTACATTCCTTCTGAAGCACCTTGGATTGCCACTGTTGGAAGACAAGATACTGGGCTAGATGGCCCATTAGTATGACTTAGTATCACTGTTCTTATATTTTCAGTTGATTGAGTTCATAACCACTTTGCAAACTTTCTAGAATAATATTATTTCCTTTTTATATTATACCATATATCTAAGATATAGGCTATTATGAATGCACTTTATGCATACAATATTTTAAAATAAAGTGGATCTGCAATGTTGTAAACCAAACTTATAATCCATAAAGTGAAAAAAGGTATTTTAAAACCATGTCTGGTTTTGATTTGACTGAATTATCCACTTGTTCATTGAGAGCCTTTTAAAAATAACCCAGTGTCTATTTGACTAATGGTGAAGTCAAATGATCAAGAGCAGTCTCCTCTGTTGCTAAACTTAACCAACAAGACATAATATATGACTAGTCAGGGTTTCTAACTTTTATGCCAGTATCACCATGAATTAATTTGCGTCCCTTTAGAGAAGCCGATAACAATATAGTTGAGATTTGTAAATCTCTTTTCTGCTCACCCCTCAGGGCAATTTGTGCTCATTTGACTCAGGCTGTCTAGACCCTTCAGAGCAGCATGCAGCTGGTTGAATGCGAGGCAGCTAATGTCACTCCTGGCTTTGTGGACTATTTTAGCTTGAAATCAGTATGAAAAAGTAGACAGTGTATGCTAACCTATACATATAGGAGCTGACATGGTGAGAGGAGTGTCTGTGGAAGGAAGATATGGAAATTTAGCATGGAGATGATAGACAAAAGATTTATTAAATTCCCAGGGTTACATAGCCAGTGATGTCTTTCTCTCCCTGACAGATTCCCATTTGTTGTTCTGCTTGTTGCCCTTTTGATAGTAATTTGTTGCTTTCTATCAGTCATTCTCAGGCCTTCTGCTGACAGGCACATGAGATGAGCAGTGCAGAATAATTTGTGTAGCATTTTCAAACTCACAGACACTTCCTAAAGAGAAAGTATCTTACAGTTATGAGAATGCAGCCTGGGTCTTTATTTCTAAAGAAAGCAACTCCTGGAGGGGGAAAGAAAAAAACAACTTTTTTTTTAAACCTCCCCCTCCATGCACCCAAGGTTCAGGCTGAGTTGAAGAACAAACAGTTCTAATGAATATTTTGATCAATCTTACCGAATTGATTTAGAGTACTAGTGCAGTCTGGGATTTTTTTTTTCTTCTCATTAGCACTGAACTTCATGAGAGAAAAACATGCAGTGGCATGCTCATTATTATCAGTCTGCCTGAATCTGAAGGCATACATGGTGACAGAATGACACAGGTGATAAGAGAGTCTGTGGAACCAGATCATCAAAATATTCCTTCCAGCACCATTCTAAAATATTAACTGATTGTAAGAACTCTGTTAGTAAAATTATGTTGAATTAAGAAAAGCATGAGATGATTTTAATATATTTCCCTAAATATAAATATTATTGCTTCTTTAATACTGAGCAGAACAAACACTGTAGCATTTCCCTTATATCAATCATGCACGTTTGCTTTGAAAACAAGAATATGCAGCATATATTTTAGCTAGGAAAACCTCACTGATTGGTATCAGATTGCTTGGTGCTTCTTTCCTGTAATAAATTTGTATTCCAAGTAAAATAATGTTACTGAGAATGAACTGACCTGATGAGAATAGGGAAAGATGGTAGGATGGCTGGATTAAATATAGGAACATAAGAGCTGCTCTATCATATCAGACTAGTGGCCTGTTTAGTCCAGAATTCTCATATTGGAAATAACTAGAATCAAATGCAGCACTAAGGAACCACATAAGGTTAATTATAGAATAACCTGTGGACAGGGAAAGTTTCTTCTCACCCCCCATGATTTAGTGGTTGGCTTATGTCTTGAAGCATAAGGGTGTATATCCCCTCTAAAAATATTTTTACTGTCCAATACAATAATGTTAGTTCTCATGATCCATATAAATGTCTAAACTTGTAAAATCCTACTAAGTTCTTCACCTCCTATGGCATGGCAAGGAGTTCCATGGGTTAATTATGTACTGTTTAAAAAGAATTTCCTTTAATAGGTTTTAAATCCATATTCTTCTTTGACTATCCTCTTGTTCTTGTATTAAGAGAAAATGTAAATAGCAATTCTACTTTATAATAGTCTTTCTTTTTTTCTTTCTTTCTTTTTGTGAGTCCTTTCTGAAAATTCCCAACATTTTCAATCTTTTTCACTCATTAGCAACTTCATAACCCCCTAATTTGTTTTAGATAGGTTGGCCACAATTAACATATTACAGGAAAGCTATATCTTTGATTTACAGTATAACATACTATTTCCACTATTATTTCTAGCCCATTCTTTATATATTATAGTCTAACATTTTATCTCACACTGAACAGAGGTTTTCATGGAGCTGTCTTTAAGAACAACCAGATCTATTTTCTGATAAGCTATAATAAATATAGAAGCTAGTGCTGGGTATAGGCAATTCAAATAATTTCTTCCTATGTACATTGTCTGTGCTTGTAAATGCTGAATTTAAGGTGTCATCATGTTGCCTGTTCACCTAGCTTGATTTGATCTTCTAAAATTCCTCATGGTCTTCTTCAATTTTGATTAAACCTGCATAATTTTGTGTCATCTGTAAGCTTTGTCATCATGCCATTCACCTTTTCCAGATAATAAATATATGAAAAAGACAGCCCTAGTATTGCACGCTGGACATTTCACTGTTAAATATGTCCTAAGCTGAAAACTGATCATTTATTCCTGATCTCTCTTTTCTCTGCCTTTCCAGGTTCTAATTCATGGCAGTTCTTTGTTTCTCACCAATGTTTACTTTGTTTTCTTAACAGCCTCTAGAAGGGGACCTTCTCAAAGACTTTTTGAATTTCTGAATTATTGAAATTGATTAGTTATCCTTTACCACTCTTTTGTGGATATGCTAGAGGAGTTCTAACAGGTTAGAGAGGAATGATTTTCCTTTACAGAGACATGCAAGTTTCTCCCTATCAGATTCTATAGCTCTAGATTTTTATAATTCTATTCTCGGTTATCCTTTCCATCAGTTTCCCTTGCTCACAGATCTGTTATTCCAAGGATCACCCCTACTATATTTTTGTAAAGATAGGTACAACATTTACTATCCTCCATGCCTCTGTTATAATAGATGATTTTAATGAATGATTAAATATTTTTGTTAGCTGCTCAACCACTTCACTCATAACTTCCTTCACAACTCTTAGATGTATAATATTTGCTCCAGGTGACTTAGTGCTGTTTATTTTATTAATTTGTTCTGACACTTTTTCCTTTGACACACCAGTCCCTGACAATGTTTCAACTTAATGACTTAAAAAGAAGAGGTGCATTGTGTATGAGGTATCTCCTCAGTTTCCTCTCTGGAGAAGAATGATGTCAAGAAATCTTTAATTTATCCCTTTACTCCCAGGTGAATTTACCAATTTTCTTGCAGGCTTCCTGCTTCTGATATGCTTCGGTCATTTATTATTTTATGTAATGATTTTGATTATTTGTTTTTCGTGCTTCCTCTTACTGTTCTTAATTCCCACTTTGCATTTTATCTGCTGTAGCTCATGTGGCTTTCTATTAGTGTTGTTTAAGATGGATTTCCTTTTCCAAAGGACAGATATCCTTTCTGTACCTTGACATTGAACCACATTATTTTTCCTCTTTTCTTTTATTTGAGGGTACGTACACCTTCTGTAAGTCTGATACGGTAGCATAAGTAGCCTTCATGCTGAGTTTAAAGACATTAATACCCTCATTTTTTACTTTAGGGTCTTTTTGAAGAGTTTCCTCAATTTTTGAAATCTTCCTTTCCAAAGCTCAGTATTCCCAGTGCTAACACTCAGTATAATTCTTCACTTGAAGATGCTAAATTAATTTCATCCTAAAATTAAACTAGTTCAATGCAGAGGATGGACAATACTGAATATTCCATCAATGACAGATTTAAGGTCCTATATCTAATGATGCTTTAGGGCCAAAATATGGGAGTTTTAGAAAAGGTACAATTTTGAGAATTAGCGGGAAACTCTTAGAACTCTCAAGTTATCTGTCACAACATATATATGAGATAAGCAAGTATTATTATTCTCATTAAAAACATGAGCTACAAAGCTATTCATTGACTTACTTAAAGCAGCTCAACAGCAAGAGTATGTCACAGGCAAGAACAAAACTAAGAGCTAACTCCTCAGTAATCTTACCTGCTAAACCAAGAGTGTTTTCATAGGTTTCCCTAAATATATATATTTAATAGGGATATAGAAAAACTACTATTATTTCAAAAGTACTCAAAGAGTAAACTGAGCACTGGCAAAAAAACTAACAGTGACAGACTCATTTCTCTTGAAAACGGTTCAGTACCCCATTCGTTCGTGGAAATATCTTTTTGTGGAAATAGGACTTTGCAAGTAGCCTCCTTCTGCCTGTGTGCAATAAAAGAGAAACAAAAACAAGCAATTTCATATTTATATTTTACATTCTTTTTTAAAAATAACTTTAAGCCAGGTATTTAAAGTATTTTATCTGTATCTTAATCTTTTTTGGATTATATTCCTGATCCCGAAGCCTGTTTCACATGAGCAGAATGCTTCATCTCCATAGAATTTCACTGATTTCAAACTACTTGCTTCCGTGAACAGCAAGTTGCATGATCAGGCCCATTCAGTCATTAAGAATATTATTTGGGGAATTATGAATATCACAGACACCTGGCAACTAAGAAACATTGGTTATAAATTACACAAATCTTCTTCCCTTGATTTTAGGAATGATCAAGATGGCTTACATCACTTCTTGTCTATCAGAATTTACTCCAGTACATTTTTGGGGGAGGCATATGAGGGACAAAGAAGTTCAATTACCTTTATTTTACATTTGCATATACCTTAATATTTCCTGGATTTGGTGACCAGAACTCAGATAACTAAAATAAAATAAGAAAGGTAATCCTCGCAGTATTTCTGTCCTCAGCAGAAGCAGAAAAACATTGAAAATAATATTGTCCTTTTCTAGTGAGATTTCCAGCTAAGTTTAACAAACCAAAGAGATGCAAAAAGTTTGGATGTGCACTTAGACTTTTGGCTATTTATTGAAATTTGAACCAAAACCATGTTGATTCACTTTGATAATATTTGATATTATGTTGATAGAGAGAAATAAAATACTGTTATGGATTTAGAATGCACTGTTAAATCTTTGTTTTCTGTGTACTTTACCTTTACCTATGGATTATGATATCTGCAGAGACAGACAGACATTTGTGTTCATTTCTGTGCAGAGAACTAGAGGAAGCATAAAAAGACTTTACTTCCATTATTTCTTGTTTTGTTCTCAGAATCAAATATACCAAAAATATTGTAACTAAAAGCATCAGTTTGTGCTGTGCATATGAAGAAACATGGGCTATGTCTACACTTGCAAGTTGGTTGACTTAAGGAGGCTTAAGTCAACCTAATTTAGTCCCTGTCCACACCAGGCTTTCATTAAGTCGACTTAAGAAATTCCTCAAGTCGACTTAATGAAAGCTTAGGTCGACTTAATAAGAACCGCCGGTTAGGTCGACCTAATGCTTAAGTCGTCTCCTTAGGTCGACCTAAGCACAGTGTGGATGCTTAGGTCCACTTTATTAGGTCGACCTAAGGGCAGTTAGGTCGATTTACTAAGTCCCCGTTCAAGGAAACCACTTTGTTAAGTCGACCTAAAGTCGACCTTATTAGGTCAATTTAACAAAGATGACTGAACTTTTTGTAGTGTAGACATAGGCATAAATGCGATATTCATTTCTTTTCTGTAGGATTTCATTTGCTTCTGGACTCTCCCAAAATAATGAACTGTGATGTAAACATATGATCTTTGTGCTACAGGATTATTAGTGGACAAAGTTCTCTAAAATAGCTGTGAGAGCTTAGCTTTCATGGACATGTTTAGAAAGGCTATTGGCTTGAACAGAAATATTCACTTCTCTATTGTTTATTTTGTTAAACTAGTAATCTCCACCTGTTTTGCTGACATTACATATAGGGCAGATAAACTAGGAATTATTGAGACCTAATCCTAATTATTCAGAGGGTCACCTCTGTAAACTGAAATTTGCATGAGAGATTATATTTCAAACTCATAGCATCACTGATCTGAGCTACTGAACATTCATTAGTTATTACAAGGACACTTTTAAAATTATGTTTCTGTATTTTATGTTTTCTATTGCTAATTGTGATTGTATCACAGCCTTGGATATTTCCTTCTAAGACAGTTGTCATTACCAGATAGATGTTATTCAACTCACAGTGATTGTGACAGTCTCATTAAATGGGAAATATATAGTGTTAGATTGTTTGAGGTATTGAAATATTTATGGTATATATAAATGTAAATTACTTGAAGTGTAAATGGTGAATGCTAACCATAACACAAAATGCACCACAGATAAATTCAAGTTAAAATATTTGAACAAGAGAAGAGATTGAGGTAAATATCACAATATTTACAAATTTTACCATATATACAAATGCAGAATTAATTTTTACAGGAAAAATGTACTACTTCCCTCAGCCATTTTACATGACCAATGCCACAGCACCTTTCTGTCTGCAATATTGCCTCACCTACTTGGGAGGAGCTCCCTGTAAATGTCTTCTTTATCTACCTTCAAATCCCTCCTCAAAACTCTTCCTTGCCATGATGCATATAAAAACTTGGCAACAGTTGCTAGTGTGCTGCCTGTCTTGCTGACCAATACTGTCTCACTGTTTTCTTCTACTCACTCATCCATCTATATCCACCTGTTGTCTTGTACTTACATTCTAGTCCCTTGGTGCAGGGACCAATTTTTTTCTTGTGTTTTTAATACCTAGCACAATAGAGTCCTGGTCCATGACTCTTAGACACAACAGTAATACAAATAATAAATAATAATAACAGTATCTGAGCACCTATATCATGTAAGCAGTTTTGAAACAGACATTGCTCACTGTGTATCAGACTGTTCTTGGATCATGATTATATTTGGCTGCTTGAGGATTTATGTCTCAATAACAGATCTAGTTGATGCTGAAGAAAATGTGTGGTTTGCTGATAGGTTCTTAGGTAGAGTAATAAATATTAAAATAATGCAAAAGAACCCCCCAACAACGTACAATAAATGGTTTCCTTTGGTAATGAGCATTGCACTGGGACTCACCATGAGTAAGTCACTTACACTGTGGAGGCTAGTTTCCCAGAAAAGCACAACATATCTTCAGTATTAACATATTGCAAGATGTGCCCTAAGTACTGATCATTCCAACTTCACACATTTGAGATGATAGAACTTCAGGTTAGTTTAGTTTAATTTTAATTTGTTCCCAGTTTTTATTTCTGTAAATTGCTTGTGTTAAGATACTTAAAATAAAAGCATGAGCTTAGAGAAAATGATGGCACAGATTCTCCACTGATATAAATCCTGTGGCTCCACTGACTCCAAGAAGGTGAAGCTGAGTTGGCACAGTGAGTTGGCAGAGCAATCAGACTAGGATTTGTAATGGAGTTAATGCAGATTCTTGACCAACTCTTCCAAAAGGAGGACCTGAACAGGAAATATCCATTAATTATGCACAGGAAATGTTTTACTGGTTCTTATAATCCAGGCCATCAACAGGCTATTAAAAAAATTACATCAAAGTCAAAGAATGACAAAAAATAAAATGAGGAAAAACAGTAGCATGTAGAAAACTCTCTGTTGTACATCATGTGGAATTAGTGGATTTATCACTTAATCATATGGCATCCCAGTCAGTTCAAAATGCATAGAAGTGGAACTCAGATTTGAATGAACTATCTGGGGTAAGTAATAAAGTGTTGATTAATTCAATACATTATTTCATGGGCCAAACTACAAATGTTACAGTGACCGATTCTTCTTATATGATGTATTAGTAAAATTAAATCTTACAGATGTTGCTTTCCTAGATTTCAAAAGGTGTTTCATTTTGTTTCTTTATTAAACATTAACTCTCATTCCCTAGTTACTAAATGACTTTAACTTCCATGCTGAAGGTACCTATATCCCGCTCAGTGTAGGGCTCCATTTGAGTAAAAATTATGTAATATTACCTGTGAAATAGGATGGCTGTTTTAGCAGAATATATCTTAACTTTTCTTTTTGTACTGTAAAACCAAACTTAAACTAAATACAATAAAAATTGTTATGGTGATGTTAACCAGCCAAAACATAATAGGAAGGATAATTGAACTTTAAATATTATCCTGATTTATGTACAGACACATGATGAATCCTGTATCCAGACAGACATACTGTCCATGGATATCTCTACCCAGATCCTGGCGTGGACTTGCAAGGACTGTGGCCCGCATTTCCCACTCTCAGACGGTCAGGCTGGGGAGATCATTCAATGTGACAGGTGTCTCCTGGTGGAATCTCTCAGGAAGCAGGTGGGGGAGTTACAGAAGGAGGTGGCCAGGCTCAGGAGTATCCATGCCCTGGAGAAGTTCCTGGATAGCATCCATGAGGAAACATGTAAGGATGAAGAAACTATCCAGAGGCAAAGGACTGCTGCCACACCCTTGGAGAAGGATGAGATGGCTCAAGCAGAGGGTGGACACTGGCAGCTGGTTACTTCTGGCAGCAGACAGTGCTCCACCCCTGCTCCCATCCCACCCTCCGTTGTGGTAAAGAACTGCTATGCAGCACTACAGACGGGAGATGAGATGGAAGAGGAGAAGCCATGCACCCCCGAGGTTGGGAGGATCACAACCATCACACCCAGGAGAAAACGTCGGGTTGTGGTGGTTGGTGACTCTCTTCTGAGGGGGACGGAGGCACCCATCTGTCGCCCAAATAAGGCCTCTCGGGAGGTATGCTGCCTGCCAGGCACCCGTATCCGAGACGTTATGGAGGGATTGTCGAGAATCATCCGTCCCTCTGACTACTACCCCATGCTACTCATCCATGTGGGAACCAATGATACTGCGAGAGGTGACCCTCTGCAGATCAAAGGTGACTACAGGGCTCTGGGAGCACGGGTGAAGGAGTTTGGTGCACAGGTGGTGTTCTCCTCGATCCTTCTGGTCAAGGGTAGGGGCCCGAGCAGAGACAGATGCATCCTGGAGGTGAATGCCTGGCTGCGGAGATGGTGTTACCAGGAGGGCTTTGGCTTCCTCGACCATGGGGTGCTGTTTCAGGAAGAAGGACTGCTAGGCAGAGATGGACTCCACCTATCCAGGAAGGGAAAGAGCATATTTGGAAGCAGACTGGCTAACCTGGTAAGGAGGGCTTTAAACTAGGTTCGAAGGGGGAAGGTGACCAAGGCCCACAGGTAAGTGAAACTGAGGGAAACCTGGGGGAAGGGATGGAACTTGGGGGATGCTGGGGCTGTAACAGCAGGAATAAAAGAGAGGGTAGTTGGAACTGGGGGGTGGGGTCAAATAATTGTTTTTTATTTCCTGATGAAGTCATAATACCTCAGGCGAGTGGGGAAGGAGGACACCGGGAGAAATTGCAAGGAGGAAGATGCAACAGGAGGGAGAATCGACAGGGCAAAGTAGGGGAATGGGCCCGGTATCTTAGGTGCCTGTACACAAATGCGAGGAGCCTGGGAAACAAGCAGGAAGAATTGGTAGTACTGGCACAGACAAGTGTAACCGCTTTGCCAGGCCGTGACGGCAGCGGCAAAGGACCGGGTTCTATTCCTAGGGGTTCCCAAATAATGCCACACCACCAATTAGCTCGAGCCCCCACCCAGTCTCCTGGGAAATTACACACCACTCCCTGCCTGGGCGCCCTAGAAGGGCAATACTTCCCCTCTCGCAAGCACAAGTCTGAGTGTAACATACAAGACTTTTAATAAGGCTAAATAAAAGCAACATCAAAACGCAGCACTGGTTGGGATACAGTGCAAAGATTCCCACCAAACCCAATAGACAGAACTCATTCCACCATTAAGGGGAGAAGGGAGAGTCAGCCCTCAGTCCTCCCCTCCAATTGTCCTCTGCCACCTCAAGGTCTGCTCACACCACCCTCTGGCCACTAACACCCGCTGTCCGCAGACGCTGTCTGGATCCGCCGGCTCTGCCGCTGGCCTCTGGTCACACCTGCTGTCTGCTGGCTCTGCCTGCTGTCCACTGGCTCTGCCGCACCACCCGCTGGTCACACCTCCTGTCCGCTGGCTCCGCCGCACTGCCCGCTGGTCACACCTGCTGTCCGCTGGCTCCACCCGCTGGTCACACCTGCTGTCCGCTGGCTCCGCCTGCCGTCCGCTCTTGGTGATTTCAGCTTGCTGGAAAGTTTCTGCTTCCCTAGTGATTTCAGCTCGCTGGGAAGTTTCTGCTTCCCTAGTGATTTCAGCTCCTCATCAGTGATTTCAGCTCGCTGGGAAGTTTCTGTTTCCCTGGTGATTCCAGCTCAATCAAAGTAACGATAGAGCCTCTACAAGGAATCTTTAGGTCTATTCTTTAACAATGGGTGGGGAAATAGGTGTTGACTTAAGGCACAGCTCCAGCAGAGCTAGTGCTCACACCCCTCCCCACCTGGTTTTACAAGTCTGAAAACTAGGGTTGCTCACTTTTCCAAGTTCTCTAGTGCTGATGGTGACTTTTCCATCAGCTCCTTGGTCAATAACAGATATACAATCAAAGGGTGGCATATCATGAAAGAACAATATTTCCTTTCCCCCTTCTGATAAAACACCAGATTTAGAAGATTTGAACCAGTCACACATACCAACTCCCGTCATGCCCAGCTTCTGGGTGAAATTATGCTGAGTGTCATGCAAATACCAAGCACAGGTAAATCAGTGGCCCCCCTCCCTACTTAGCTGCTAAGCAAGAGAGGCTCTCAGATTCCTAACCTTGCTTACATCCTTACACAAGGAACTATGATATAATTGGAATAACAGAAATGTGGTGGGATAACTTGCATGACTGGAGCACTGCCATGGATGGATATAAATTGTTCAGGAAGGACAGGCAGGGAAAAAGGGGGGGAGTAGTATCGTTATATGTAAAAGAGCTGTATGACTGCTCAGAGCTCCACTATGAAAGTGGAAACAAGATGGTTGAAAGTTTGTGGGTTGAGTTTAGGGGAGAATGCAACAAGGGGGATGTTGTGGTGGGTGTCTGCTACAGATCGCCAGACCAGAAAGAGGAGGTGGATGAGGCGTTCTATGGACAACTAACAGAAGTTTCCAGATCGTCACAGGCCCTGGTTCTTATGGGGGACTTCAATTATCCTGATGTCTGCTGGGAAGATAATACAGCAGTGCACAGGCAATCCAGGAAGTTTTTGGAGAATATTGAGGACAACTTCCTAGTACAAATGCTGGAGGAACCAACTAGGGGCCTTGCACCTCTAGACCTATTGCTCACAAACAGAGAAGAATTGATCGGGGAAGTAGAAATAAATGGCAACCTGGGCAGCAGCGACCATGAGATGGTAGAGTTCAGGATCCTGATCAATGGAACGAAGGAAAGAAGCAGAACACACACCCTGGACTTCAGAAAAGCAGATTTTGGCTCCCTTAGGGAGCTGATGGGCAGGGTCCCCTGGGAGGCTGATCTGAAGGGGAAAGGTGACCAAGACAGCTGGCTGTATTTTAAAGAAACCCTGTTAAAGGCACAGGAAGATAACATTCCGATGTGCAGAAAGGACAGGAAATGTGGACGGCGACCAGCGTGGCTTAGCAGGGAACTCTGCGGGGAGCTGAAACATAAAAGGGAAGCTTACAAGAAGTGGAAGCTTGGACAGATGACAAGGGAGGCGTATAAAGATATTGCTTGGGACTGCAGGGATCAAATCAGAAAGGCCAAAGAACAATTGGAGTTGCAGCTAGCAAGAGATGTGAAGGATAACAGAAAGGGGTTCTATAAGTATAACAGGAACAAGAAAAGGATCAGAGGTGGTGTAGGTCCCTTACTGAATGGGGCAGGCATCCTCGTGGAGGATGATGCGGAAAAGGCTGAAGTACTCAATGCTTTTTTTACTTCAGTCTTCACAGGGCGGGCCAGCTCCCAGGCTACTACACGGGGTAACGCGGACTGGAGAGAAGAGTGGCCCTCGGTGATGGAAAGTCAGGTTAGGGAACACTTAATGAAATTGGATGTGCACAAGTCCATGGGGCCGAATGAACTGCATCCGAGGGTGCTGAGGGAGTTGGGGGAAGTGATTGCAGAGCCACTGGCCATTATCTTTGAGAACTCATGACGAATGGGGGTGGTCCCGGAGGATTGGAAAAAGGCAAATATAGTACCTATCTTTAAGAAAGGGAAAAAGGAGGCTCCGGGGAACTACAGACCGGTCAGCCTCACCTCAATCCCTGGGAAAATCATGGAGCAGGTCCTCAAGGAATCCATCCTGAAACACTTGGAGGAAAATAGAGTGATCAGGAACAGTCAACATGGATTCACCAAGGGCAAATCGTGCCTAACCAACCTGATTTCCTTCTATGATGAGATGATTAGATTTGTGGATGCGGGAAGAGCCGTTGACGTGATATACCTTGACTTTAGCAAGGCTTTTGATACGGTTTCCCACAGCATTTTCGTCGGGAAGTTAAGGAAGTATGGGTTGGACGAGTGGACCGTAAGGTGGATCGAAAACTGGTTAGAGCAATGGGCTCAGCGGGTAGGAATCAATGGCTCGATGTCTGGTTGGCAACCGGTAACGAGTGGAGTGCCCCAGGGGTCGGTCCTGGGACCGGTTCTATTCAATATCTTCATTAATGATCTTGATGATGGAATAGACTGCGTGCTTAGTAAGTTTGCAGATGACACCAAGTTGGGGGGAATGGTAGATACTCTGGAGGGCAGGGACAGGATCCAGAGAGACTTGGACAAATTGGAACACTGGGCTGAAAGAAACCTCATGAGGTTCAACAAAGACAAGTGCAAAGTCCTGCACTTAGGACGGAAAAATCCCATGCACTGCTACAGGCTGGGGACCGATCAGCTAAGTAGCAGCGCTGTAGAAAAGGACCTGGGAGTTATGGTGGACAGGAAGATGAATATGAGCCAACAGTGTGCCCTTGTTGCCAAAAAGGCCAATGGCATATTAGGCTGCATCAGTAGGAGTATTGCCAGCAGATCGAGGGATGTGATAATTCCCCTCTATTCGACACTGCTCAGGCCGCATCTGGAGTACTGTGTGCAGTTTTGGGCTCCCCACTACAGAAAGGATGTGGACAAATTAGAAAGAGTCCAGGGGAGGGCAACAAAAATGATTAGGTGGCTGGGGCACATGACTTATGAGGAGAGACTGAAGGAACAAGGCTTATTTAGTCTACAGAAGAGAAGACTGAGGGGAGATTTGATAGCAACCTTCAACTACTTGAAGGGTTGCTCCAAGGAGGAGGGAGCTAGGCTGTTCTCGAGGGTAACAGAGGACAGAACAAGGAGCAATGGTTTCAAATTACAGCTGGGGAGGTCAAGGTTGGATATTAGGAAAAACTTTCTCACTAGGAGGGTGGTAAAGCATTGGAATGGGCTATCTAGGGAGGTGGTAGAATCTTCGTCTTTGGAGATTTTTAAGGCTTGGTTAGACAAAACCCTGGCTGGGAAAATTTAGGGGGAGTGGTCCTGCTTTTTAGCAGGGGGTTGGACTAGATGACCTCGTGAGGTCCCTTCCAACCCTATTATTCTATGATTCTATGAATGTGTTGGTTTCTTTCAGCTTCTGAGTACGGCATAAATCCCAATGGACCACACGGAGATTTTGTTTAAAAGTATGCAACTCCAATGAAGTCAGATTGACTAACAAGAGCCCCTCTTTGTTTTTGAATTCTAGAAACATGCAGATCTGGGCATCATTCAGATGAGTGAAAAGGAGGCTTGAGAGGTTGGAGCGTAAGTGTAAGTGGTTGCCTACTATTTTATTGGTCTGTTGAAACAAATGGTGTAGCATGCAAGAAAGCTGAAAGATGAACAGTGTTATTGTTGCATAATCTGATTTCTCAAAGACGAATGAAGTCTAGAGCAATGGTTCCCAACTGGTGTTTGGTGTGCCATGGCAACAGCCAAAGTGTGCAGCGAGAATCTCCGGGAGCTGGGGTCATTTTCTATCTCCCGCCCTGCTCAGCCCAGCCACGTGGGCCGGCCATCGCAGCAGCGGCAACCCAATCTGGGCCCAGCTGGGGTCTCTGGAGCCACCACTGGCAGCAACGACGGCCTGATCTGGCCCCAGCCAGGGTCCCCCGGAGCCACTGCCAGCAGCGGTGGCCCATCCAGGCTCCATGGAGCCGTCAATGGTGGCATCCAGCCCCAGCTTGGGTCTCCAGGCCGCCTGTGGCAGCGGCCCTATCCAGCCGAAACCGGGGTTCCCAGAGCTGCCAGCAGGATCCTGTCTGGCCAAGGTCCCTAGAACTGCCAGCAGGATCTGGACCCGCTGGGGTCCCCAGAGTTGCTGGGAAAGCAGGTGTCAGGGGAGAGTGGGCACTATGGGTGGCAGAG
This sequence comes from Pelusios castaneus, assembly GCA_007922175.1. Lineage (NCBI taxonomy): Eukaryota > Metazoa > Chordata > Testudines > Pelomedusidae > Pelusios > Pelusios castaneus. The sequence continues at coordinate 24,853,497 of ML685793.1, read as the reverse complement.
CTGCCAGGGGAATGGGATGTCGGGGGGCATGGGGTGCTGCAGACCCAATCAGTGTGCCTGGCTCATGAATATTCATTCATTTACTTTGAATATTCATGGTTTTATAATGGAGGTATACCTCAACATAATTAGAAGGCATCAAGGTGTGCTACAGCAGAGAAAAGGTTGGGAACCACTGGTCTAGAGGGGTATACGGCTTCAAGCTGAGAAAGAAAGAAATTTTTCTTTGGTAACCCTCTGACACCACAAAAGGGTAGCCAGCCACAGGTTTGAACAGGTGGATAGAAAGGATGTGGACAAATTAGAAAGAGTCCAGTGGAGGGCAATGAAAATGATTAGAGTGCTGGGGGACATGATGTACGAGGAGAGACTGAAGGAACTAGGCTTATTTAGTCTACAGAAGAGAAGACTGAGGGGGGATTTGATAGCAACCTTCAACTACTTGAAGGGGTGCTCCGAAGAGGAGGGAGCTAGGCTGTTCTCGGTAGTAACAGAGAACAGAACAAGGATCAATAGTTTCAAGTTACAGCTGGGGAGGTTGAGGTTGGATATTAGGAAAAACTTTCTCACTAGGAGGGTGGTGAAGCATTGAAATGGGTTACCTAGGGAGGTAGTGGAATCTCCGTCTGGAGATATTTAAGGTTCAGTTAGACAAAACCCTGACTGGGATGATTTAGTGGGAGTGGTCCTGCTTTTAGCAGTGGGTTGGACTAGATGACCTCATGAGGTCCCTTCCAGCCCTATGATTCTATGATAGAGAATCATGGAAAATTTGAATAAGCTTTATATAAGCATCCAAATTGTCAAATCATGTTTAAGGTGATCCTCAGTAATGGCAATGGGTGAGTCCCCAAAGTTTGATGTAATAAGAATACTTAAATTCCCCTTAGAATTCACCATATTGATCAACAAGACATGTATCCTGAAAGCATTTCCTGAACTAGAGCTAGTCCCAGGCCCTGTTAGTTATTTTACACTAGTGTTTATACAACCAAAAGAAGTGAGCATCTGAAAATACTGCCTATACTTAGAGATCGCATTACGTGTCAGTCTAACAGTCTGACTCTGAGAATCTGAATTTGAACACCCTATAAATACAAGGGTGTTGAGATCTGGGACCAAATCTTTAGCTGATGTAAATCAGGAAAGACCCATTCACTTTGCTATAGTCATGTTGAGGATCTCTCCCCTACGTTTGTAGTGGCCCATTGTAAAGATGTAGGAAACAGTGGTGTCTGCAGTCTGTCACTACCAAAACGATGTGTGTTACTATAAATTGTTAATTGCCTGAAAACCTTAACAGGTTCAGCACCATTTCTCTTAGGTCTGGAGACAGATGTTTTTTCTCCCCCCAGAGAGACTTCTGCATGTTTTAGTTTGCATTTGACTTGTTTTGAGAAAATGATCAAAAACTGTCCCATGCCACAATTTTCAACTATAAAATATTTATGAATAACCTACTATTTATGAACTGTTAATTAAAGTAGAACAATATGCAATCCCTTATTTTCCCAAAGTCAAATTGGAAATTATGCTGTAAACAACAAATTATATGTACTAAATAATTTAAATATAAAAACTGTATATAGGTTAACAATCAAAGATTTGACCATCTAATTTTATTGCCTTTGATTTTGCACACTTGGTTTAAAATCCAGATAGATAAAAACAATAATTGGCAATTGACTGTAAGGCATGTCCCAAAGGACTCATTAAATCTGATATATAGATAAAATTATATGTGCAAAAAACAGAATGGTCAGAATGGATCTCTGGTTTAATGGGGAAAACTTCATTTCTTTAATTTTTATAGGAACATTGAACAAAGGTGGTCTTCTCATTTAATGCATGATGAGGTTATGAGATACTTATTGTTAGAGCTCTGCAAATCCGCTTTATATCCATGGATATCCATATCTGGGGTATGGATGAAGATATCCGCAGACCATTTCTTGCAGATCACAGTTGGATGGTCACAGTTGTTAGGCAGGAGGGCAGGGGTGATCATCTGTTAGGTGGGAGGGTGGGGGTGATCAGTTGTTAAGTGGCTGGCAGTGCTCAACAGCTGATCAGCTTAGGTGGGAGCTTATTGGCTGTTTAGGTAGCAGGAGCTCAACAGCTCATGGAAGACTGCTGGCTCCAAAAGAGCCGACATGCAATACAGATGGGGGTAAATCTAAAAGAGGGAAGGTAGATTGTGGTTCTGGTGAAAGTTTATTCTTGCAGATTCAGATTGGATGTAGATCCACATATTTATATCTGCCCAGGGCTCTATCAATTTCATCTAATAAATAACAAATACTAATAACAATAATACAGTAATAAATATTGTAAGGAACGTAGGCCTTAACTGGATTCAGGTCTGAGTTCTACTCTACACTGTGGGTCTAAGTTGATGGGGGATAGGCAATCTGCATGTCACAGAATGCATATCTCCCACCTACTTAGTTACTTTGACTTATCTCGCTGTCTTCGCTCAGCTGTGTCAACCGACAATGATCTCCCATCGACCCAGCATTACTCCACTTGGTGGGGTAGTGTTACTGCGTCAACAGGAGAGCAGTTCTTACATTGGCTGCTCAATCGATCCTGTTGCGTAGATCTGTGGGGATCGACACAGCTTTTTCAGTATAGACAAGCCCCAAATGACTTTGGCTGGCCAAATCCTTAACAAATGTTAGCAATGCTATGAGATGCTTAAAGAAGCTTTTTGTATGTAGGCAAAGGTTCATTAGGATAAAGTTTATCCTCTTGTTCTAGCTGATGCCACATCTTTTAGGCTATTTCCCAACTATCATAATTAACTCATTGTCATGCAAATGTGTGGAATGATAAAATGCATGTGCCTTGAATAAGCCATAAATTATACTTAAACAATCAAGTCATTTGAGTCTGGAATGTGAAGTGGAAGTTTGGCTAACTTTCCTTACCACATGGCAACTTTTTGCTTCCTGTTCTCAAGAAAATCTTATTTGTCATTAATAGCAAATTGGACTACAACACATATAATACCTTAAACAGGAATCTTCGATGTAATTCCAAGGTCATTGTGTTATAAACATCTGCTTTAAACATGCATTTGACAAGTTGGATGCTTATATAAAGCTTGTTCAATTTTTCCATGACTCTCCATCCACCCACTTGACCCTGTGGCTGGCAACGCTTTTGTGGTATTTTTACAGAGCTATCATTCATTCCAGATGATCTATACCAACATGCTAGAATCCTTAACTGGGAAAGAATATCCATTAGTGAGGAATTACCCCTACAAAAGATGCCAACCACGTGGAGAAATGCAGTCAGTGGGACTCTCCTGCACCAACAAGATTCCTGAAGCTGTATCCTGCTGCATTCCCTGGAGTGCCCATCCAGAGAAGTGAAGAATGCAAAGAGCGATTAAGCCAAGCCTGAGGTGTAACCAAGATCAAAGCCCCTCTGCTTGCAAAGATGCAGATAACGTTTTTTCATCAACCAAATTATCTAAGCTTGATAAGTCATATGCTTTAGAGACTTTAAAGAGAAGAAGGTGTGAATATCCTTCTGCAAAGCAATTTGAGACTTCTGAAATCACTCTGGCAACCATTAAAGTGGATGTGTGTGTGTGTATCCCTTTGTATGTTACTAACTGTTCCCCAGAGTAGACACTAACCCCTTAAGCCTGTAACTGAAACAGTTGAAAAACAACAGAGTTCTGTGGCAGATTTATTTATCGCATAAGCTTTCGTGGGAGAAAATCCCACTTCGTCAGACACTTAGTCTGACGCTTAGTCTGCCACAGGACTCTGTTGTTTTCCTGCGAGAGACTAACACGGCTACCCCTTTGGAACCTGAAACAGTTGAGTTATCCCTGGGTTAAACCAGGGTTGTTCTAAAGCTGCTCTAAGTCTGGAATTTTAGAAATAATTTTTTATTTTGTGCCTGACTGTCAGAGAACTATAAGCATTGTTTAAAATGGGGAGGGAAATATATTAGACAAACCAAGCTTAATATAATCTTAGTGAACCACAAAGCTTAAAGGGGGAGAAGTAATCAAAAGAAAGCTACCACGAAATCATTTTAAGAACTGTACTTTCTAAAAATCAAGGCAAAATAACAGCTGTTGCATTCAGCAAACCTTGTGTTAAACTAATAGGAAAAGGGACTCTCCTATCCACCTTTCAGTACAAATTTAAGAAGGATTGTTTCCTTAACTAACTCAGCATGATTTAATTACCGAGTCATAACTGGTGAGCCAAATAAATAGAGCCATTGACTTATTGGTTGTATTTCAGCAATAATAGGAATTTGTAATATTTTTCTTGTAAATTAAGTCAGGAGAACTAAGTTTACCTTGACAGTAATATATTTTGCTTAAACTTATCACTGTTTTATAATGACTTACTTAATCTTTCAATAAATTTATAAAACACAACTGCTTTTTTTCTCAATGCAGGCAAAGTAATCTACATAAGAAAAAAAGGTAAAATCCTTAACTCATTCTCTATTTCAATAAAATATAGCATTATTATTCCTACATTATGTAGCCATCAAATACTGCTTTTCCTGGGCAAATTATACTACTTTGTCTTTCTTCAAAACAGGCTATTTATTGCATTTGATAGAAAGATGGGAAGTGACACAAGTAAAATCCAGGTAGAATGTAGAGCTAGAAAAACACATGTTTTTAATTATCCTTGAAAGAAAAAGGGAAAATATGTTTTAAACTCAGCTTAGTTTTGTGAACTCAAATAATTTTTCAAACAGTTCAAAAAATCTTGACCTCCATGAAGCTTGTCTATCCTTATTACAGGGTATTTTTACTGCAGAGCATAGCCAATGAATAGTGGACACTTACATCTTTTTAACATTGGCAGTTTTGCAAGAACTGGTTTGCAAAGAGCTTTTAATATTTCCATTGCCCAAAACTAAATGCCAAGCCGTGTGTGCAATTACTGTGCAATCACTTTATTCCCCTTTCCCCACCCCAAATAATTCTTTGACAGGAGTGGATCTGTTCACTTGACAGCTGTACTAAAATGGAAATGATTTGTGATTGCTAGAAATCTTTCAACTGCCTTAACCTGTCAGAAGCAAAGTGGAAAACAGAGTCTTTGAAGTTGTAAGCAATCCTGATAGATATAGTTGAATTTCTACCTAAGATTTAAATCTACTGTTAATTAGGACTCTTGCAGCTTTTGTTGGATAATCATTCAAAATGCATACAAGTTGCCTGTTCAGATTTTTCCTTTAACATATTTATGTCATTATAAAAATGTGGGCTGCTCTCCTGTATTTAACAGAAGTAGACATGTAAATTATATTATAAGGCATATAAATCAAGAGATTTCTCAGGCATGACTATCTTTCGCTTGAGCATTAACATGTAAAAGTTAAAGAATGGAAGAACTTCCACACAGAAAGTAGGCTGCAATTTATTGATTGTCTGCATCTTGATAATCCTTCATGCTGTAATGTCCAGATTGCCTTGGCATTTCTCTGCCATGCTGATGGAGTGACTGATTTGCATGCAGATATCTTCAGATTTATGAGTGAACTACAGATTGTAAGGACATTTGTGCTATTGTTTGTTTTTATTCCAAATAAACATTTATTGCCTTAAAATTCTGGCATCTTAAAAAAAAAGAAAAATCCTGGATATCTCTGAAAGCTTAATTCAAAGTACTTGTGTATGTGTTACTCATCTCCTTTTCTCAGCTTGTCTAAAGCAGTATTGCTTCTTTTATGTTACTGGAACTACACCAAATTACCAAATTATATTAGTTGAGATCTACAATCTTTTCCATACTGTAACTTCGTGTTACACACACACACACACACACACACACACTTCATGACCTTGGAAGGTGATCATTATTTACATGTAGGACCGAATTGTATATTTATTATCTTTTATTTTGAAAATTGCTATCTTTCCTCAGAAATACAATATGGGCAGAAACATGTATTTAATAAAAAGAATGGAAGCTCAATGGCTACAAAAGAAAGGAAAATATTTATCAGTTTTCTTTTGTACATTCTGCCAAATTTCACTGATTTATCATACTCTGTAAAGGATTCTGAGACCAGATTCCCAGAGTGGTAAGGTTCATTTGCACCATTCCAGTTGTGCAAAATAGTATTAACGATGGCTTAGCTGACCACTTCAGGATTTTCCCTTGATTAGTTGACTCTTCAGGTTTGTAGAGCTGCCATAATGATTCTTATGCTATTCATCTGCTCTCCACCAATGCACTGAGCATGTTCTAGAAAAATAGTATTTAGCAATGATTTTCTGATGGACCAATGATTTCCAGTTGTAGAATGACCTTTATAGCCATGTGCGGCTGAAGTTAAATACAGCACCTCTGAGGATCCTCTAATTTCTCCTGGGGTCTATTCTGGTGGCTCATTAGACCAAGGACGGGGGAGGAGGAGAATGCAAAAATAGCTTTAAGTTGTTTTTAAATAGACCTCTTTTGAGCTGTCCTTAGCATATTAACTGAACCATATCAAATGGTAAATCTTGCATCAAAACATATCACTCTTTTAGCCATTAAGTGATATTTGGTGTACATCGTGCTTTATTCAAATCAGTGCCACTGTAAATGCAACCAGTTAAAGTAGTCTTCAGAAAAAGTGGTTATTGCACAATGAAAATATCAAACATTTTACTTATATAACCATGCTACAAACATTTCCTCTTACAAATATTATCTTCCAGCTTTCCTTTGTGCAAACATATCACATAGACATGGTATCAAAAATACCTCACAAAATATGACTTGTCAATCATTTCCTTTTAAAGGGACTTGGCCTATAGATTACAAAGGCATCAGTTTGAGTTGTGGTGATGGGCAGAATGCACAAATGAGTCAAAGCCACTTTGTCAATTGGTGAAGTCCCCTGTAATATCAGACCACCATTTGGCAGATATAATAGTACTGCCTCCTGAAGGTGATATTTCAGGTATGGATGTATCAAGCAAAGAGCATCTTTTAAAATGTTCCAATGTCCTTAAGGGAAATATGAATTCCAGGTGCTGTGCTTCCTGATGTGATGTCAAATACATAGATGTCCATAAACACTAGGAAAGGTCTGAGTAAAAAAAATATGTAAGGACATTTCTTCAGCTGATATAAATGAAGTCAGTGAATCTATGGCAATTTACTGTAACCTAGGGAAGTATCCCATATGTCTCTGAGAAGCCAAACACTTACATGTAAAAAGATTTTTTGTCATCCCTTTCCCTGCCCCCTTTCCCATCACATACATATTTTTCTTTATTTATTTAGCCCATCTCCAGCTGAATCTTATCTTGAATTGCAGCTGAATCCATGCAGTTATAAAACTTGATGAAAATCCATCAGTCAGTATGGCAGAGACAGTCTACCTACCTGGCCATTATACCGTGAAGGTCTGAGAGGAAGCAGACAATAAATTGCTGCCTCAACCAGAAGTTTAAAATGTTTCCTTTGTTTGTCTTTTAAATGGTAATGTTTGATCTGCCCAACAACTGGCCAAGCTTCAGACAAATTTTATTGAAAGACAAAATGAGTAACATAAAGGATCCCACAAAATTGTCAAGATATATGTCTGCTACATGAATGCGTGTTATCCTCTCATGAGGCTTTTTTAGTGTTTTATTATAGGCAAATACAGAAAGCTTTGAGAGCCATTGCTTTTTCATATGGATTTTTCTAACAATCCACTCTGTAAATACCCTAGTTTCTATGCTATTGTTTCAGAATAGTAATTGTGGTAACATGGTATGAAACTTTCAGTTACTGTTGAATGAGTTATTAGCCATGAGCATGAGTGTCTTCATAAATGAACTGTTTTGAAAGGTCCTGTAGTAAACTGAAAGTTGTAATAAAGTCACGTGTCATTTAAAAAAAAAACAACATTGTTTTTTTCATCTTCGCCATATGTCAACTAATATCATTTATTAAATGTTATTTAATAATATTCGTGTTGTCTTAGTCTCATAGTTCGAGCTGATAGAATTTAGAAAACACCTACTTTGTGTGTAAGAAGCATTTCTTTCCTCTTTTTTTTGTGTTAAATAATTTCAAATGCAAAATTTCTTACATTAATTATTTAATAAAATAATGTCCTCAAGCTGGAGAGTCATTTGGTGCTCAAAGCCAGTTTAAAAGTGTAGAAGTGGGAGAAAAAATTAGATCAGTAGAAAGCACATCAGATGAAACCAAAAGATGCTAAAAAATAATTTAAAAATGATTTGGTGTGAAGGAGGAGTGTCTTATCTTCACAATATTGTGCTGGGACTCAAGGGCTATGTCTACACTGGCAAGTTAGTTCGAATTAAGGAAGCTTAATTTTAACTAACTAAAGCCATGGCTACACTAGGCTTTCATTCGTTCAAATTAAGGTCTTCCTTAATTTGAACTAATAAATTTGAATAAGCTATTCGAACTAAGGGTTAATTTGAACTAGTTAGTTCAAATTAACCAATGTGGCCATGTTAGTTTGAACTAATTCCTTAGTTCAAACTAACCGGCTCATTGAACTCAATGCAATTCGCTAATTCGAACTAAGCAAGTGCCATGAATGGCATTTGCTTAGTTCAAACTAAATTTTTCTAGTGCGAATTAAGTTAATTTGAACTAACTAAAATTAGTTCAAATTAGTTAGTTCGAATTAACTAATTCGAACTAACTTTAGTAAGTGTAGACATAGCCAAGAAAGACTATGTGTTTGTAGACACCTAGCATAATGGGACCCCAACCTCATTTCAGGACTCTAAGTGCTATTGTAGTTAATATGAACAACAAGTGCATGAAGGACAAAACATTTCATACTGAAATTCGAACTTATATGTCACACATGAATGATGGCTTGAACTCCTCCTAGATCATTGGGATCAGAGAAGCGTAATAGTTAGAGACACAAGAACCTGTTGGATTGTTCAATCATCCTTTCTGCACTTACAAAATATGATCCCACTATAAAGGACATCAAAGATATTACACATGACACTAGAAGGTTATGGAGAGTAGCTGCTTTGGTTATTGCTTATTATGCAAAAGGGCAATATAGAATTCAATAGAAATGAAATCAATAGGATTCTATCAATTTAAACTATCCTGTAGAATTAAATAAAAATCATAGCCATGCTGTAGGTTAGTTGAAAAAAAATTCAGATAGACTGTCAAAAGCCATTACAATCACATCTCTCCCCCCGCCTCCAGGCCTCACATACACACACAATTAGTGTATAGGAAAAGTGTTCCTAAACTGATTCCTGACTGCAGATTATGAGATAGGTCTTTCAGGTAGGTCGTCTACTGTCGTAATAAAACTTCGCCGAGATATTAGTTGTGGGGAGAAGAGTGGGAGAAAAATAAGTCATAACAAGGATGTTCTACTTTATTTTAGAACTAAAAACTGCTGGAACTGATAATGGTCGAAAGACAAAATATTTGTGTCCATAATTTTATTTCTTTAATCCAGAACTCTGCTTCAGTTAATTAGAGATCGGAAGAATTGATATTTCAGTAAATAAGTATCAGGGGTTTAGTATAAGAACTAAAGATACAGAAATACCTTCCATCAATTAAAACCTTTCTTCCCCTCCTTGCATTTATATGTGTTATGATGTGTAGCTGTAAACATTTTAGTGATGTAATGTAAATGAATGATGTACATGATGGAAATCCTCTTTTTTAAAAATTTTGAAGTTTTACACTATTCGTTCTTCATTTTTCTGGATGTCTAATCACATCAGTCATTCATTAACAATAAATGGATTATGGAGTTAATATATGGATGTATTATCAGAATAGGTGGGTATGGTTTCAATTTTGTAAGCATATTTGACCAAATGACAGGAGGCTACACTAGTGAGCAGAGCATATGAGAAAAACTGATTTCTGTTTCAGTACAGTTCATATTGCTGAATTGATGACCTGCCATTTGTGACTGGAGTATCTAAAATGGGTCTGACTCTTCCTAACAAGAACTTGAAACATAAGGAGGTTATGATTGACAGGGATATTTTATAAAATTGAAAATTGTGATTTACATGCAAAGAAATTACCTCTTCCTATTTTGGTTTGTGTCCCGCCCATCAGTGTTTGGGGAGTTTGGCTCCTGGTTTTGCAGCTTGCCCTGATTTTTGCACGTCCAGGAGGGTATCCTAGGAGGCCCCGGTCACACCTAGTATGCGGGTCCTTCTGACAGCATCCCATGATTTCAGACTTGGATCAACAATATTTTATAAAAGAAAATAATGTTCTTCTTGAGACTTACTTTATTGGTGATTTCTACAGAGTGTTATAATTTTGATGCCATTTACATGGGTGTGAATAACATGGAGCTCTATTGAAGGCAATAGAGTTACACTGGCATAAGTGGAATCAGATTCAGGACCTCTAACTTTTAAAACTATACCTGAATGGTGTGTTAAAGCCGATGCACACAAAGAAATTTTCCCTACTGTAAGCAATTGTAAAGACATTCTTCCTGCAAAGTGCTGAAACCTCCCATTGTAACATGTCCTTTTTATGGAGAATTTTTCCCCAAGAACTTTTTAATATTATTCCGTTCAGATTTCCAAGATGATAGAATTTGTGAATGTTACTTCCTGTAGTATATTGGACTAAGCATGAAAGCAGTCTTCTCAGATGAATGAAAACACCAGATTCCCATCCTAATTGCATGGATTTTGTGTTATACACCCGGACTTGAACTGTTCTACAGTATTGTGAGACAATATTTAAACATACGATAATGTGCAATAGGTTTCACCCATTTATCTACAGAATAGTGGAAGAATTTAAATTTCTGCCAACAATCTTGCCCATTTCACTGTTGCGTATGAAATAGTAGAATAGCCAATATGTACATGTCATGTGGAACACTGTGTTCAGAAGGTGTTACCACTCATTGCATTTCAGAAGCATTTGGCTTCGGCATAAGTTTCACTGAACCTGATCAGATCCATTGTTTTTCATTTGCTTTTTCATCATTTTTCTTTGCTTGTCATTTTTCTGTTCATGACACATTAATAGCATCTTTCATTTTTACAACGCTTACAAATTTGGCCTTCCTGACATGCTATATTAGGGCTCTAGGCATGCATATCCTATATTTATTGTGCTATTAAGTATGCTACATTTCCTGGAAGCAGCGTTTCACACTGTACATTACACTTCACATTAAAATTCAGTGGTGGCTGTTTGTCAGATCTTCTGTTAACAAAATGCTAGATAAATATTACTAGATTTGTATGTGTTCATTATGTTAATAATCAGATATTCTGTAATACAATGCCCGTATTGGGAAGTTATACATATATCTAATGCAGGATTGTTAGTGGTTTGGCCATAGCAAATGCAAATTTCTAAATATTGCCTACACTTTTTAAACTTTACTTTAACTTGATAATTTCAAAAGCTTGATGAGAGGATGGACAGATTATAGTTCACAAAATGTCCATGGACAAGTTGCCATCCATCAAAATACCAAAGCTTATCTCTCGCCAAATGAAACATGCCACTGATACTGTGGCCCTTAAAAATGAATGGGTATGATGGCACTCCATAGGAGTTCCTTTAGCCAAGAGGCAGCTGTGAAATGAATGGCCAAGATAAAGGCATTGAAATTCCTTAAGGATCACATTAAAAAAAAAAAAAAAAAACAAAGAGAGAGAGAGAGAGAGAGAGAGAGAGAGAGAGAGAGAGAGAGAGAGAAATAAGGTACAAATCATAGGAAGGGAGGGAAAAAATCCAGTCATGCACATGTACATACCCCCTGCTATTTCTCAAGGTGGAGTGGCTTAATAAAAAGTATGACTTTTTTCCCCTACCTTATTTTATTTCTCAGTACTAAAAATATTGCCAGTGCCTTAGGCATAAGTCAGAGTAAACCTCTATTATCACTTCAGAGACTTGGCACTTTGCTCATTAGGCTCCTTAGGTTCTGACTGAGTGACCTTGTTTGGTGGGAAAGCACAGATGGAATCTGTCAGTAAATCTTGTTAATGTAACAAGTATTCCTACTGTTAGATGAGTTTTGTACCTGATTCAAGCATGTATTTTCCTTGTAAACAACCCCTGTTCCCTCCTTCCAATATCAGCATCTTTGCCACTTGCCACCCAGACATTTCAGCGTTTATTTTTACTGAGAATTATCTTGAAGAATATCTTGCAATGAACTCAGGCTGCTCTGTATCTTAAAAGCAACCATGTGACTGACTTCTAAAGGCACTGCAGTTCACTTTAAAAATGAGAAGGATTTACTAGTACACACAACAATTTTCTTCTGCTATGAATCTTTCACATGAGTTTCAAGGCACTGTGGCATTATATGAATTTAAGTTCTTTCTCTTTTGCTGTGTGACATAGTTATCTTTTAGGAAAGTCAATTAGAGGTGGCTGGTGTGTGGGGGTGTCTGTGAGTGAGAGAGAGAGAGAGACTTAATTATAGGACTTAATCAGCATTTTGGTTATGGCAAAAAATGAGTGGCAGATTTACAAGTGTAGTTCTACTTTGAAAAATGATAATGTAAAAATGGCACCTCCTTAACAAAACTGATTTTATTTTCCCTTGATGAAGTTCTCTCCAGTGCAGGATGCTTACACAGGATTATGCTTCATTTAAGCCCCCCTTCAATCCTCATGAAGGCCCTCTGGGTGAATTTCTTTCTATGTATATTACAATCATATCTGCTCAGTGTTAGTCATCCCTCTCAGCACAACAGAATGAAACCAAGACTGAATGAGCTAAGGATTCTATTGGTGTTTGTTTGTTTTGCATCATCAGCACAATTGCTTAAGAAATTACAGAAGCCAATGGGCATTGCACAGGAGTCACACAGGACATAATTTGAAAATGACAGGTTTGCATGGTTATAAATGAAGACCTGTTTCGATTTACAGAACCTTTATCACTGGTTATATGCACAAGATGCAAAGAATCCAGCCTGATTCTCAAGGTACATCTACACAGATATAAAAGATGGGTGGCATGGCCTTGTCAGGCCTGGGTCAAGTGACTGAGGCTTGCTAGGTTTGCGGTATGGGGCTAAAAATCACTGTGTTGACATTTGGGCTTCAGCTGGAGCTTGATCTCTGGAACTTTCCACCACTACAGGGTCACAGAACTCAAACACTAGCCCTAGCCTGAGCAACTACACAGTGATTTTTTAGCACTGGAGCCCAAGGTTCATGAGCTCGAGTCAGCTGACCCAGGTTAGCTGCACGTTTTGTATCCTATGTAGACATAATCTTAGAACCCCACATAATTCTCCAGGGTTTGGCAGATAGGACTGTAATACTTCCATTTTCATAATCAACCAGCTCCAGAGGCTACTGTGCAGTTCCCACCTCCTCTCCAGCCTTTGACAGAAATTAGGATGGAAGACTTTCATACCACTTCCATGCCCAGAAACACACTAATGGAGGGGGAAATATTTGCAGTATTTTTTCTGCCTAGTAGGTTTTTTTGTTTTTCCCTGGTTTAATACATTAATCTAATTCTTGAAGCTACTTTGACCTTGGGTCTACTAATACATTTCTCTTACTACTGGATCCTTCAGGGATTGCATAAAGTACTAATATGGGGACATACTAATCATTAAGATCATCACAGGCAGTGAAATATAACTTATGGGATATACCTTAGTGTATATAAACAAGAGGGAATAGCATTCTAGGAAAAGCATACTATAATCCATAATTACCTAACCTTCATATATGATATTGCGTACAATATTAATGTTGTGTGTGTGATGCATATTAGTATGGCCCAAGTCAAAGAGTGGTAACAATAACTAAGGTAACTGCTTGTGAATAGCTTTCATGGTGATAAATTGCCATTTGTGGTAACTTTTTTTTTTTTTTTTTTAAAGGAAAAATTGCCCAGATATTTTGAGTGAACTTAGCCCCTTCAGAAATCATGGACAATCTGGACTTGGCTTGTTCCTGTTGGCTTTGTCTGTTAACTTTGCTGCAATGCCTCTGTATTGAAATCATCAGTGTCATTTCCAGATGTCCTGTCTTATATTACTATTGTGCCACACCTGCAGAGGTGAAATACCAATTCTCTTCTGCAATGATGTATTTTTATAGTTAACCAGGATAAGTATGAAAGTGGAGCATAAGATTACTTCTGCATCACTGCATACCTACGATCTAGAGATACATCTGGTTCTTGGAAAATACTGTTGACTTCATCAGAGAGCTCCTGCAACAAAGCCTGAGGGAGCTGGAAGAAATGGAGCCTGGAATTCAGTGGTTATTGACTCTCACTGTAACCAAATGTACCAGGATTTGTCCTCTATGAGTTATATATCTGTATACCTAACACATTTCACTGAGAGGTCAACCTTGCTACCTCTAATGATTAAAACAACATTGCCTGCAAATTAGCTCTTCTGAGATTGTAAACTCTATAAGCAGGGACTATATCTTTCAGTGTACATTATGCCTTAATAAATTTGTTAGTCTTTTTAAATGTCACATAAGACTTGTTCAAAAAATGTGAAAATTTCCATTGAACATTTTTTTCACAGACAAAAATCATTGCAGACCAGCACTAACGTATACCGCTGTAAATGAGATCAGAATCTGGACCTCATAGACTCATAGGCTGTCTACACTTGTAAAGTTAAGTAGGCTTTGTTATGTTGGTAGACTTTGTAAGGTTGACTTTAAGTCGAATTAAAGTTGACCTTGTTAAGTTGACTTAACAGAGTGGCTACACTTTAAGTTGACTTAAGTTGACCTTGTTAAATCGACTTAACAGTAGACATAGCCATCCACACTGGCTTTAAGTTGACTTAAAAAGTTGACTTAAGGCTTAAGTCGACCTTCAGAGGTGGTGTTATTAATTCGACTTAAGTCAATTTAAGGAAGTGCTGAAGTCATCTTAATAAAAGTCCAGTGTGGACCCGGCTTTGTGTAGGTCCACTTAAATGTCCTTAAGCCGACCTAAGTTGCCAGTGTAGATGCACCCATAGTCTCTAAAGTCAGAAGGGACTAATATGATTATCTACTCTGACCTCCTGCACAATGCAGGCTACAGAACCTCACCCAGCCACTCCTGTAATAAACCTCTAATCTATGACTGAGTATTAAAATCCTCAAATCATAGTTTGGAGACTTCAAGGCACAGAGAATACACCAGCAATTAAACTGCCCAATGCTACAGAGAAACGTGAAAACCCCCCAATCTGCCTTGGAAGGAAATTCCTTCCCAACCCCAAATATGGTGATCTGTTAAATCCTGAGCTTGTGAACAAGACTATCGAGCCAGACACCCAAGAAATAATTCAGAACCCACCCCATCAAACATCCTATCCCAGGCCATTGGCATATCTAACACCAGTAGTCAAAGATCAGTCAATTGTCAGACTAGGCTGCCCCATCATATTTTGCCTTCCATAAATTTATCAAGTTCAGTTTTGAAGGCAGCTAGGTATTTTGTCCTCACAGGTCCACTTAGAATGCTATTCCAGAACTTTAGACCTCTGATGATTAAACTTCCTGATGGCTATTTTTAATCCATTAGTTCTTGTGTCCACATTGGTGCTGATCTTAAATAATTCCTCGCACTTCCTGGTATATATTCCTCTAATGTATTTATAGAGAACAATCCTATCTCTCCTCAACCTTCTTTTAGTTAGACTAAACAAGCCAAGCTCTTTGAGTGTCCTCTCATAAGGCAGGTTTTCCATTCCATGGATCATGCAGCCCTTCTCTGTACCTGTTCCAGTTTGAATTAATCTTTCTTAAAACATGGGGCACCAGAACTACACACAACATCTCAGAACTCTTGTCAGAGATTCAAACCACAGTGTATCTGAAGATGACCAAAACATCATGTTACATGAATCTCCTCTTTGTTCTCTAAAATATATTTAAAATCGTTTAAGATCAGCACTTTTTTTGTGATGATACACAGGGGTACGGAGTACCAGCACCTTGTTTGCTGGCCTTGCTGCCCAGTTGGTAGGGGTGGAGTCAGCAGGGGAAAGGAGTGCACCACTGGAGAAGAGGGGTGGCGCAGGAAGAAGAGGGGTGGGAGAGTCATTTTTCAAATTTATTATCAGTATATGAGTACCGGCCTCTTTAAAAAAAAAAAAAAAAAAAGCACTGCTGATTTACCTGGTCTTCTCTCATTAGGAATGTGTGAAAAATTACACAATGAAGTATTAAAATTTACATACCCAAAGACGCACAAAATAATTAAACTGGTAATATGGAGCTCAATACTGATTGTCATCAACATTAATGTGCTTGTAGAAGTCATACCATGAGATTATCACTTCAATCGATAGAAAGTAATTTCCAATCAAGGGAAACAATTGCATATTGGTTTATTTTTGTCAATTTACAGATAGAATTCTGCAACCTTTTATGGATTTACCCCTGCCCATCTGAAATCCAGTTATGTGACCTCTACAGAGAAATGTTCTATGAGTGTTATCAGTACACAGTGACATTCAGAACAAAGCAAACACTAAGGCATGTGTGCTTCAGATAGTAAAATGAAAATGTAACGATAAAATATGAAAGGGAAGAGACAACACCAAGATATGCGTGTCCATTATAGCCTTAGAAATACAAGTACAATTTTTATATTGATGTAAAAAGCCAACCAAACATAAAAACCCATCAATAAACAAGGTGAATAGAATCACCTTCAATGTAAAAACAACCTTTATTAAACAAGAGAGAACAGAACAAATCAAAACAGTTGTGCTCTATAGCATATGAACCAAGAATCAAGGAGGACTTCTTTGTTGTTACAAAACAATTACCCATTTTCTAGTGCTAGTCCACTAGATCAAAAGTCATACTGGAGTGAGATAGGCCCAATTCAATGCTCTTGGAACTTAACCTATGATTTGAGGAATTATGCCTACTATTAGTCATCTTTTTCAGATCACAGGAGATGTTGCTTAATTTATTGCTATAAACTTTAGTTTCTGTTAATGAACCAGAGAACAAGTGTTGTTATATTAGTAGCACCATATATGGTAGCACTTTAGGAGACAAACCGAAAAAATATATTTTTGCCTGTTCAAAGTTTAAGGAAAATATAGGCAATTCATAGTAATTTGCCAAGTTGAAATTTTCTGTATTACTGGAATTTATACTCTTATTCTTTTAAAAAACTGCTTTAGTGAACTCATATGCTAGGATATCTTCTTTATGTCTCATAAAAAATATCATTTCTTGAACCAGTGTCATCCTTAAGGCCAAGTTTGCATATTAATTGTATGCAAATTAAAAAGTAAGCTACTGAACTACTATTCACTTCCTACTACCTTTTGCAAAATATGGAGAAAAATTATCAATAATTGTGAGGAATGTTTTTGTGTCTGTCTTCAAGAAGCTTTAAAAAATATTTTTTAAAAGTTTCTGGCTAATTCTGCTTCTTAAAAAGCCTGATTTTTCCCCTCAGGGTTTCATATGTAAGTACTAAAAAGCAGTACTAAAAGTACTTATAAGCATTGGAATAAATTGAAAAATATGCTGGATAAATCATCATTAAAAGAGAAAAGCATCCATGATCACTTCTTTTTTCAAGACTAAAAGTGCTCATTTTCTTTAACTGTTCCTTATAGGTCAGTTCCTTAAACCTCTTATTATGTTGCTCTCAACTCAACTTTCTCAGGTTCATCCATGTCTTTCTTAAAGTGTGGTTCCCAAAACTAAATACTCCAGATGAGTCCTCATCAGTGCTGAGTAGAGCAGGACAATTGCCTCCTGAGTCCTACATACAATACAGCTATTAATATACCTCTTAATTATATTAGTCATTTTCACAACTCCATCACATTGTTGACTCACATTCAATTTGTGATCTACTTTAACACTCAGGACTTTTTCTGCAGTACTCCCACCTAACGAGTTATTCCCCAGTTTTTTAGTTGTGTATTTGATTTTACTTTTGTAAGTGTAGTACTTTGCAATTGTCTTTTCAATTTTCAATATCATCTAATGGATTTTACTCCATTTCTCCAATTTGTCAAGGTCATTGAGAATTCTAACCTTACCCTCCAAAGTTCTTGCAACCTGTAACAGCTTTGTGTCATCTGTAAATTTATAAGTATAGCCTCCACTCCATAACCCACTTCATTAATTAAAATATCAAATAGTACTGGATCCAGTATCTTCTTTGTTGCCCTTTTAAAAGCTAGATTGAATGACTGCCCTTCTTTAGTCCTCTGGGACCTCAACCATCCTCCATGAGTTCTCAGAGGTAATTATCAATGATTCTGAGAATACTTCAACTAGTTCCTTAAGTACCATAAAATGAATTTCATCAGGCCTTGCTGACTTGTATACATCTATACAGGAGGGCTTTTGCTTCATCAACCATGGGGTGCTGTTTTAGGAAGAAGGACTGCTAGGCAGAGATGGACTCCACCTATCCAGGAAGGGGAAGAGCGTATCTGGAAGCAGACTGGCTAACCTGGTGAGGAGGGCTTTAAACTAGGTTTGAAGGGGGAAGGTGACCAAAGCCCACAGATAAGTGAAACTGAAGGAGACCTGGGGGAAGGTATGGAACTTGGGGGATGCTGGGGCTGTAACAGCAGGAATAAAAGAGAGGGTAGTTGGAACTGGTGGGGGAAATCAAATAATTGTTTATTTCCTAATGAAGTCATAATACCTCAGGCGAGTGGGGAAGGAGGACACCGGGAGAAATTGCAAGTAGGAAGATGCGACAGAAGGGAGAATCGACAGGGCAAAGTAGGGCAATGGGCCCGGTATCTTAGTTGCCTGTACACAGATGCGAGGAGCCTGGGAAATAATCAGGAAGAATTGGTAGTACTGGCACAGACAAGGAACTATGATGTAATTGGAATAACAGAGACGTGTTGGGATAACTTGCATGACTGGAGCACTGCCATGGATGGATATAAATTGTTCAGGAAGGTCAGGCAGGGAAGAAGGGGGGGAGGAGTAGCACTATATATAAAAGAGCTGTATGACTGCTCGGAGCTCCACTATGAAAGTGGAAACAAGCTAGTTGAAAGTCTGTGGGTTAAGTTTAGGGGAGAATCAACAAGGGGGATGTCGTGGTGGGTGTCTGCTACAGACCGCCAGACCAGAAGGAGGAGATGGATGAGGCGTTCTGTGGACAACTAACAGAAGTTTCCAGATCATCGCAGGCCCTGGTTCTATGGGTGACATCTGCTGGGAAGGTAATACAGCAGTGCACAGGCAATCCAGGAAGTTTTTGGAGAATATTGAGGACAACTTCCTAGTACAAATGCTGGAGGAACCAACTAGGGGCCTTGCACCTCTAGACCTGTTGCTCACAAACAGAGAAGAATTGATCGGGGAAGTAGAAATAAATGGCAACCTGGGCAGCAGCAACCATGAGATGGTAGAGTTCAGGATCCTGATCAATGGAAGGAGGGAAAGAAGCAGAACACACACCTTGGACTTCAGAAAAGCAGACTTGGGCTCCCTTAGGGAGCTGATGGGCAGGATCCCTTGGGAAGCTGATCTGAAGGGGAAAGGTGTCCAAGACAGCTGGCTGTACTTTAAAGAAACCCTGTTAAAGGCATAAGTAGATAACATTCCGATGTGCAGAAAGAACAGCAAATGTGGACGGCGACCAGTGTGGCTTAGCAGGGAACTCTGCGGGGAGCTGAAACATAAAAGGGAAGCTCACAAGAAGTGGAAGCTTGGACAGATGACAAGGGAGGCATATAAAGATATTACTTGGGACTGCAGGGATAAAATTGGAAAGGCTAAAGGACAATTGGAGTTGCAGCTAGCAAGATACGTGAAGGATAACAGAAAGGGGTTCTATAAGTATAACAGGAACAAGAAAAGGATCAGGGGTGGTGTAGGTCCCTTACTGAATGGGGCAGGCATCCTCGTGGTGGATGATGCAGAAAAGGCTGAAGTACTCAATGCTTTCTTTACTTCAGTCTTTACAGGGCGGGCCAGCTCCCAGGCTACTACATGGGGTAACACGGAATGGAGAAAAGAGCGGCCCTCGGTGATGGAAAGTCAGGTTAGGGAACACTTAAAGAAATTGGATGTGCACAAACCCATGGGGCAGGATGAACTGCATCCGAGGGTGCTGAGGGAGTTGGGGGAAGTGATTGCAGAGCCACTGGCCATTATCTTTGAGAACTCATGACGAACGGGGGAGGTCCCAGAGGATTGGAAAAAGGCAAATATAGTACCTATCTTCAAGAAAGGGAAAAAGGAGGATCTGGGGAACTACAGACCGGTCAGCCTCACCTCAATCCCTGGGAAAATCATGGAGCAGGGCCTCAAGAAATCCATCCTGAAACACTTGGAGGAAAATAGAGTGATCAGGAACAGTCAACATGGATTCACCAAGGGTAAATCGTGCCTGACCAACCTGATTTCCTTCTATGATGAGATGACTGGATTTGTGGATGTGGGAAGTGCTGTTGACATAGTATACCTCGACTTTAGCAAGGCTTTTGATACGGTTTCCCACAGCATTTTCGTCGGGAAGTTAAGGAAGTATGGGTTGGACGAGTGGACCGTAAGGTGGATTGAAAACTGGCTAGATCAATGGGCTCAGCAGGTAGGAATCAATGGCTCAATGTCTGGTTGGCAACCGGTAACAAGTGGAGTGCCCCAGGGGTTGGTCCTGGGGCCGGTTATATTCAACATCTTCATTAATGATCATGATGATGGAATAGACTGCGTGCTTAGTAAGTTTGCGGATGACACCAAGTTGGGGGGAATGGTAGATACTCTAGAGGGCAGGGACAGGATCCAGGGAGACTTGGACAAATTGGAACACTGGGATGAAAGAAACCTCATGAGGTTCAACAAAGACATGTGCAAAGTCCTGCACTTAAGATGGAAAAATCCCATGCACTGCTACAGGCTGGGGACTGATCAGCTAAGTAGCAGCGCTGTAGAAAAGGACCTGGGGGTTATTGTGGACAGGAAGATGAATATGAGACAACAGTGTGCCCTTGTTGCCAAAAAGGCCAATGGCATATTAGGCTGCATCAGTAGGAGTATTGCCAGCAGATCAAGAGATGTGATAATTCCCCTCTATTCGACACTGGTTAGGCCGCATCTGGAATACTGTGTCCAGTTTTGGTCTCCCCACTACCGAAAGGTTGTGGACAAATTAGAAAGAGTCCAGTGGAGGGCAACAAAAATGATTAGGGGGCTGGGGTACATGATTTATGAGGAGAGACTGAAGGAACTAGGCTTATTTAGTCTACAGAAGAGAAGACTGAGGGGAGATTTGATAGCAACCTTCAACTACTTGAAGGTGCTCCAAAGAGGAGGGAGCTAGGCTGTTCTTGATGGTAGCAGAGGACAGAACAAGGAGCAATGGTTTCAAATTACAGCTGGGGAGGTCAAGGTTGGATATTAGGAAAAACTTTCTCACTAGGAGGGTGGTGAAGCATTGGAATGGGCTATCTAGGGAGGTGGTAGAATCTCCATCTTTGGAGGTTTTTAAGGTCCGGTTAGACAAAACCCTGGCTGGGGTGATATAGTGGGAGTGGTCCTGCTTTTTAGCAGGGGGTTGGACTAGATGACCTCGTGATGTCCCTTCCAACCCTATTGTTCTATAATTCTATGATTCTATCTAACAAGTGTATAAAAGCATGTTATTACCCATTTAACTGGGAATAAAGAAGATGACCTCGTGAGGTCCCTTCCAACCCTATTATTCTATGATTCTATGATCACAGAACAATACATTGTGAATCAAAATATGAATCTAAAGACCATATTAATCAGATGTGCTGGATATCTTTGTTGGGGGGTGAAGGTAATGTATTTCTTCCAGGCTATGGAGCTTCTCAGCAGCGGCTAGTCAGCCCAATGGCTAACATAAGCTTTCAGTGCCTTGATATGTCTCTTCTATAATGGGAGGATGAGAGGACCTATGTATAAAAAGATCTAGTTAGAATAGTAATTATTAAAAGTATATATTTCTACATTTCCACTGTCGAGCCTCCCCAAAATCTTTCAAAGTGTTTACCATTCTGCAGATATAGAAATTAAACAACATTTGGAAAGTTTTCTTTTTTTTAAATGACACATATCATATGCTGTCAATGGACACAACTGTAATAATTGCAAGGCTGGACCCTGACTTCTGTCTTCTTTAGGTTGATTGTTGAACCAAAATGTTTTGCTGCATTCACAAAGTAGTCAATGAGCTACTGAATGTCCCTGATGATAAAGGCTAATAAAGCACAACTATTAGCAAACATTTATTTGTGAAAATTGACTTCATAACTTTTGTCTTCATACACAGAAAAACACAGAAAAACAGCCTTTTCTCCATTGGTTAGAAAAAGGGAGAGCTGAGAATTTTACTTGTTCAGGGACACAAACCTGCATTTTGGCATGAAAAAATAAATTGACAAACTTATCAGGTAATCAAACTTGTCCAAGGCCACAGGCCATCTCAATTTACAGAGTCAAAGGCCTTTGCAAGATCAACATAAATAACATATAGCAGACATTCAACATTTGTCCTTCATTTGCCTGAGTGCAAAGATCATTTCTGAAGTGCCAGTCCCTAGGATGGAAAACATACTGACTATCAGGCTGTATCTTCCCTGCAAGTTGATCAGTTAGTTGGTTTAGAATTATTTGGGTAAGTATCTTTCCTTTTTGTAAAAACAACAAGAGTCCTGTGGCACCTTAAGCTATGTCTACACTGGCAAGCACTTTGTTAAGTCGACCTAATGAAAGCGTAGGTCGACTTAGTAAGGACCACTCATTCGGTTGACCTAACCCTCCTTTAGGTTGACCTAAGCCCAGTGTGGATGCATAAGTCCACTTTCTTAGATCAACCTAAGGGAAGTTAGGTCGAATCAATAAATCCCGGTTAAGGGAAAGCACTTTGTTAAGTCGACCTAATATGGTCGAATTTAGGTCGACTTAAAGTCGACCTTATTAAGTCGACCTAACAAAGTTAACCTAACTTTTTATAGTATTGACATAGCCTTAAAGACTAACAAATTTCTTCAGACATAAGCTTTTGTGGGTTGCAATCCCCTTTGTCAGCTGTTGCATCTGATGAAGGGGGTTGCAGCCCACGAAAGCTTAAGTATGAAGAAATTTGTTAGTCTTTAAGATGCCACAGGACTCTCATTACTTTTACTTTATACAAACTAACATGTCTACCCCTCTGGAACTTGTTTCCTTTTGTAAAGACGAATAATGCTAGCATCTTTAAGTTCCTGTCGCACAGCACTAAGTAGTGAGCTTCCTGATCACCGCCACTGAAGATCTCAACAGGAATGCTATCTGGACTCATTGCTATGCCATTTGACATTTGCCTGACAGCTTTCCAGATATGTTTGCTTGAACTGAGAACTGGAAGTTGTTCAAGATTGTCAAGTGCTGATGTTGATGTGGTGGATGAGGAGTTCAGAATCTTACTGAAGTGTTCAGCACATTTTATTTTTTAAAGAATTCCTTCAGGATTGCTCAGCACCAGGGACACATCTGAATTCCATATGGGGTGATACCATTAAATTGCATGCTGTATGCAGACTTCTGCTTATTTATTTATTTATGTTCTATGTCTTTTTGGTCTACTGCTGATTGAAGCTGCTCAGCTTTCATTTTCTACCAACTATCCTTCATATGGTGAAGCTTAACTATCATATTACACTTCAAATGTGACTAAATTATCTTTTTAATGGATGAGATTTTATCATTCATCCATAACCAAGGAAGATCATTCATGGAAGTCAGGATTTGCTTTATCTCAGTGTCACTTTTGCCTTGATGCTTCCTCTTTACAAAGCCAATGAATTCTTTAAATGCATAGACCATTATTTCCTTAAAAGATTACCATATAGAGTCAGTGTTTATTGTGTACAACTGAGAAAGTATTTAAAAAAACTTCATCATCAATTTTTTTAACAAATCTGCCAGCAGAAACTCAGATTTCAGTACATGCACATTGATCTTGGGTATTGGAGATTGGCAATGATCAGTGTAATTTTACATCTTATGAACTGATAATCAGATCATATGTATGCTTCCCTCATTTCACCAGTGATTTTGATAACCTAACAGTCATGTTGGCATACAATGACACAGTTAAGTAAATGTCAGTGATCTGAGTGGAGATATATCCATATTGCTTTGTGCTTTGTTGTTTGTTGATATATCATGTTTGTGATAAATAGCTGGTTCTCTGTGCAGTTTGTGAAGAATAGTGTACCATGTGAGTTCTCTTCCCCGACACCATGTTTACTAACTACTTCAGGACAACCTTTGTGATTATGACTCACTCTGGCATTAAAGTTGTCTAGGAGGATAAATTTGTCATGCCAATAGTTGCTTTATAGCATTTCCAAGGTCTTCATAGAGTTTTTCTTTGACATAGTCAGAACATATCATCATGGGTCCACATGCATTAATGGTTAGATGATGTGCAGATATCAAGTTGAGATGACAGAGCATCAGGTGATCACTTTTTTTTTTTTTTTGGATACACAGTGAAGTGTACATGCAACTGATGGCTGAATAGAAAAGTCCACCCTTGACAGCCACTTCTCTTGAGCAGACTTGCCTACCCAGTAGAATGTATAGCCAGCATTGACCTCTTTAAGATAGCACCCACCTAGGAGACAATTTCCATTCAAAGCAGCTGTATCAATGCTGTATTTGGCAAGTTCTCTTTCAGTGACTGCAGTGTGCCTTTCAAGCTCATCTGCACCATCAGAAAGAGCATAGATATTTCAGGATATAAAGTTCAGTATTTTTTGTGTGATGTTTCTTTTTACTGCACAACTGGATGTCATGTCATGGCATACTGACAAGTTGATAATGGAGTGAACAATGTTTAGGATTCCTTTTATCCACCTTTCCTGGACTTGGGAAAGCAAGAGTATCCCTAAAAAGGACTTTGTCACACAGAAGAATATGGAAGCCTGATGTGACTCCAAATGAACAACAAAGGACTATCACTCTCACACTGCTCCCATGCAGGTTTGTGACTAAAGACCTCCAGCAAAGTCTGTTCCTGTTACTTCTTTTCCATTCCCATAAGATTTTCCAAGAACAGAAGAAGTGAAGAGATAGCAAGGAATAAGGACTGCAGACTTGCACAAAGAATTGTTTGAAGGGGTATGAGGCTGTGCATAACTAGTAGCACTAGTTACGTGCAGAAGGTTGCACTGGGCGGCCTGATAAACAAAGATTCAGCACTTGGTGGAATACAGGTGAAACAACTGAGACAATTGCATGCAGAACATATTAAAGACCAGAGTGACTATAGCCCAGTACCTGAGCTGTGCAGCAGTGCTAGGCTTACTTGCTAACACAATGCATATTGAAGTAGAAAATGGCTTCTTTACTTCTTTGACTTGCTAACAGGCTGGACAGCCCTGGACGGAATAAAGAGCATGCCTTCTCCTACACCACATGTCTATTGGGGCTAAGGACTCTGGTATGTCCCAACAGTGGCCAGCTTTTTTTCTATTTTATTATTGGTGTAAAGAAGATTATTTTAATGAGATTTTGTATAGGAAACTGTAATTCTTCATTTGTATTATGGGTATAAATAAATGATGCTTTAATAAAACTACAGACTTCATACAGAAAATCTTTGGCATTGTCCTTCATGTGTGTCTTGGAACAAAGATACTTTAGAGTGAGAGCTTGGATAGCTTTTATTCTGACTGATAGAAAAATATCATAAAGAACATAACATCAATAGCTCAAAATGTAAACAAAGTAGTAATGAATGCAATCAGTCAATTAATATTTAGTGATTTAAGTTCTCATTCTATACATTTTCCTTTATTTTCTGTATGTAGGCAAAAGTTGCACAACTCTTTTAGACCTCATAAAATGAATGTCGAGGTGTTCTTTTGCTGACATGGTGAATTACATCCAGGGGCTGAGATGATTATTTCATTACCCATTTATTACAATATTGGGAATAAAGGAGAGTTGAATCCTTTCTCATTTATCTGCATGCACTTTTTGGTCACATTTGATAGCAATTTAATGACTTGTATATTAATCTAACTCATCCCTGTGTAGTTGATACCAGATCCTAAAGAATAGATGTACTGTTCCAATCTTTGATGCATTTCTTTCAATAGTTACCAAATATTTTCACCAAAACCATTGTAAACTCAGAGAATATCAGAACCTCATTTTTAATGACCCATCATTTTTAGAGCTGGTGTAAAACTACCAGTTTTCATTTTATGAAGTTTTTGCATACTGTCAGCAATGAAAATTGTAAAATTCTATCCTTGGTTAAAATAATGAAGTGCTCTGAATTTGCTTCAGAAACTCATTTCCATGGTAACATTAGCTTTCCATATGAAATAACAATTCACCCCAACAAAAAAACCTGCCTTTAAAAAAAATTCCTCTCCTTGGATTATTTAGATTAAGCTTGTGCATTTTAGAAAGGTTGTACTGTAATCTTTACTTGATATTAATTATCTAGGACTTTGGTTCCAATGTCAGTGATGACAGATGTCAGTGGGAATTCTGCATATGAACTCAGGGCAAGTTAAACCTTTGATTGTGTGCACCATTGAAGCAGCCTTGCATTAAGTTGCTGTATTAATTTATCCTAATGGCCTCCCCCACAGTTTTATTGAATACTATCATATGGCCATCAGTCTGTTTCCAGAGAATACATGTTTGACATTGCCTGTGCTTCTCCTTTCATAAGGAAAGTTGTTTCTGTAGGACAAATATTTTAATCATAACAGGAATACTTAAGGAAATAAATCATTTCCAATGCCATTTTTTTCCTAGGGTAGCCATGGGGTTTTGCAGAAGAGTGAAGCAAACATAACAGATTTAAATAAATCTTGTTCCTTGCATTTCAGGGAAATCTTATTCAAAAAAAAAAAAAAAAAAAAAAAAAATGAAAATGGAAAAGATATCCAAAAGGGCAGATGTAAATAGAGCTGACTTTTCTACCTTAGTTTATGAGCACCAGCCAAAATGTATACCATAGTGTTAAAAGGGTAAACATATTTCTCCTCAAATCTATCAGTGCTATAATGGCATTCTCCTCCCCCCACCTAAAAAAAATAGGCACAAAAACAAACTAAAAAACGACAACTGGAATTGAAAGATGCCAAAGCTGATCCTTCATTATCACTTGCAGTTCGCCATATCTACAGATGCTTTGTTGCCAAAATGTTTTAGCTGCGATTAGGGATCTTGCCCTGAGTTTGTGAATTAGTTTGCCTTGTTAAATTGATCTTAAGAGTCTCCTTAGTAAGAATTGACAGTAATATCTACATAAATTACATTAACTACTTTCCCACTGGAGGAGTGAGACATCCCTTCCATTCTGACTTCCTTTTCCACCTCCATCCTCTTCAATGGAAAAAAAAAATCCCCTATCACAGGGTTCTTCTGTCTTAAATACCCATAAGCATGAAAATTTCTCTGTAGGATGATAGCCCATGTTGCCAGCCCAGGAAGGTTTAAACACAATGACCAGAGGCTGTTCAGATCCTTTCTTCAGGGGAACATTTATTGATAGTACCAATAATCTGCAGCAAACCCTAAAGTAAAACAGCTCAGTGTAAATTCAACAGCTAACTGCTTCCTCAGTCCTCTGACAGACCATTTGCCTGAAAGCCTCCTACTCCCAGCCTTGCTACAAAACCCAACCATCTTCTATACTTCATCCTCTAAAACTGTGCTCTTCCAGCCTTTATAGGGAGCAGGTGCTCATCAGACACTCACCTGACCCCTTCCCAGCTGGGCCTGATAATCCTCTCTAGTAGGCTCAACATCTTTTCTGAAAGGGGCTCTGCCACAGAACAGGGATGGCTGACTCTAACCCACCTGGCCCTTAATAGACCAAACTATTCTGTTAAGGGTGCTGAGAGCCATTGAACTAAACTGTAAACCCTGTATATAATGGACAGAACTTCAAGCCATGGGTTGCAGCAGCACACCCTGCAAGCCTAATCCCAGTACCTATGTAGTTTGTTACACTTTCCTGTGTCAAAATTGGGATTCATATTAAATGGAAGAGGTATTAAAATATACTGTCTATCAAATAATCATGCACTGGCATTATCTAATAGTGTAGGGGTTTGTTATCTCTCTAATTTCTAGGCTAAATGTTGTTTCTAGACTAGTTGGTGAGCTCATACAGACCCTCATTCAGCAAAATACTTCAGTATGTGCTCATTTCAAGCATGTAAATAAACCTATCTTTAATCAGCAAGCTATATGCTTAAATCCTATTGAAGTCAATGAGACTTAGGAACCTGCTAACAGTTATCATGTGCTTAAGTACTTTCCTGAATTGGAGATACAGAAGAACAGACAATGTATTCTTGAGAGCTTTCTCTTGGACAGTTTTGAACTACTCAAACAATTGGATTTTCACTGTTTCTCTTGAGAAACTATTTCATAGTCATTGACATGAATATTTTCTCCTGGTATTCAGCTTCTTTTGGTCAATTATATTGAGTTGCTTCCTTGGAAACCCTCTCAGATTAATTTGCATACATTGTTGCCCTTCTGGGTCATACACCCTTCAAATCCTCCTACAGTTGTTATTTAGCTAAGTGATACATGTTTTAGTGTTTATTGTTAACCCAGAAATGAATACAGATTCTTCTGATGGTTTTGTAAGTAGAGTAACTTAGGGAAAGGCAGGTGTATCTCTAGCCAGCAGATTCTGTGTCCCTTTTGTGTGGACTCAATATTACATAATAATCTTTAGAATAAGGATGTACTTTACTTTTAAAGATACAACACATACACACAAAAGGAAAAGAAAAAATGTGCATAATATTTATGTTTGCCTGAGTTTGTGATCAACCTAAAAATATGTATGTTGTAAGAAAAATGGCATTAAACTCCTATAACTGACAAGTCAATCAAACACACTTTCACATATGAAACATGATTTCTCAGTACCGCTGAGATTCAAATAGCATTCTAACGGCTTCTGCACATAATGTGATTTGACACTCTCTTTGGTACAGAATATTACCAGTCAGTCAATCTGTAGGAGAAAAACAGATAGGGCTGTATGATCTACTGCAGAAATTAGACAAAAATGTGACTTCTTTCTTTATAGGTCTGAAACTTTATCTGCATAGCATTTGAATGCCTCACAAGCATTTAAAATAGAAATAACTGTTTTTCTTTCTTCCTTATGAGCCTGTAAGTGAAATAACGTGATTAGTGTGTAGGTGTGGCAGTTTGTTGTTTGTGTCATTGCTCATTATATGTGTGGGTGAAGGAGAGAGAGAAACTGGGTGTGGTTTTGAGTGAGTGAGGAAATTACTGAGGGAAAGCTCAGTTGAAGAAATAAGTCTTGCCAGTAGTTCTGCAAGTGGTTAGTTCTACAGTCATTCTTCTCTCCATGGGAGAGAGCTCAAAGTTTAGGTCCAGCCCCTCTGGGTATAGCTACACTGTGATAAAATATGACAGTATTGAGGTCCAGGGCTTTGGTCTGCTTACTTGAGCTTGTGTGGGTTGGCATGATGGTCTAAAAACTGCAGTGTAGATGTTTGGACCTGGGTAGAAACTTGGGTTCTGACACCCTGTCCCACTTGGAGGGTCTCAGAAGCCACATCCCAGCCAAAGCCTGAACATCTACATTGCAATTTTATAGCCCTGCACTCTCTGAGAATTAATCAGCTGAGCTGGACTGAGCCATCTGTGGCTGTGGCTGTGTTGTGGGTCTTTTATTGCTGTACTTTGTTTGAGGTCGCCATTTGTACTCACAAGCCTCTTTCTCTTGGGCTATAGTGGTACACCTCAGTCACTCCTGTTCTCTGCCTGTGGCTCACAATAGTTTAGTATCCTGAGGGCTGTAATACTTTGGGGTAACTCTGGTTGCTGAGCATGGGGTGGAGGTGTCTGAGTAATGCATAGTGATCTGTGATTAGTAGTCAGTCAAATCATTTGGTGATACCTTCTGGACTTAAATTTAAACTATGGAGTTGTCGTGGGATGTTGTGATCACAGAAGAAGGGGTGACTACCAGGAGCATTGCTGAATAGGAAAAAGATCTGGGGCACAGGCCCCAACTCCCTGCCCTCCATGCCCAACCTTGCCCAGCTTCCAAACCCCTCCACTATTTCCACCACTTTGCATGGCTTCAGAACTCCCCCCTACCTTGCCTTCGCGAAAGCCCAAGGCTGCCCTTCCCAGCTTTTCCACCATGTGAAGGCAAAGTGAAGAGGGCTGCCACATGCCACCCAAAGCCCATACCAGGCTCCTGATTCCAGTGCACCTCCCAACACCCCCTAGACTGGGCAGCCAGCAGCCGCCACTGCATCACCCCAGGAATGGATGCCACAGCAACCCCCAAACACTCCCACCCCCACTTCATTTCCAAATTACTTAGATATACAAAGGAGTCCCTGTGATATACCCCCCCCCAGCTGACACCCCATACATCTTCCCCTTATACCCCCATATAAATCCCAGCCATCCAGACTTTCTACGTATACTCCAGCTGGCGTGAACCACCTCATCATCCCCTATGGATACCCTAGAAACATCCATCCATAACTGAGCCCATTTGAATCAGGTCCAGCTGCCACCCCCAGACACCCCCCACCTCCTCAGCTACCTCTACTTCCCTCTCACCCTAGATGAAACCTCTCACTCCCAGTTCCCACAGTCCCCCACTCCTCATTTACTCCCTCCCCCACAGACCCCTATGTATGATATAGGGAAGCATATATTTTAGCTCTACATGTACCCCAACTCCCAAGTTTCCTCTCACAGCTCTATTTTCCAATAACCAAAACTTCCCTCCCATCAGGTTCCTCTGTGAATACCCTCTCCCCATCTTCCCCCAGAGGCCCCCAAATTAAACCCTCCCATTCCTCCCTCATTTGCTTTTTACCCTGCTCCCTTCCTTCAGCTATCCCATCCCTCTGGGAAGGCCACCCCTACATCACCACCCCCACATGTATCCATCCCTCCCCCAAAGTATCCCCATTCCTTGGTCAGCCCAACATTTCCACATTTGGAAACAGTGACCCAGGTTGCCAACCTTGCATTTTAGTTTTTACTGATATGAAGAGCTGAAGTTGATTTTTTTTTTAAACTGGCATGATAAGCTTTTTACTGACATCACTAAAAACAATATAAACAATAACATCATTGTATCTTAATGTCACTCTTTGGGACACACAGTGGTGAGAGATGGGGAATGCTGGGGAGTGGTAGGAACCCCAGCACAAGCAGGATTGGGGCCCACGGACTAGAGTGGCACTTTGTCTGCAACCCAGGGAGCACAGAGGAACCCAATGAACATTGCCCCTGCTAGTGCCTACTGCTCTCAGACACTGCTCCCTCCTGAAAATGGTAAAAGATCCCCTCCCATCCCCCATGGAAGTTCAGACAGGTTAGGTAGGAAAGGGTTAAAGTTTATTCAGTACACAGAGTTACAGATAGCAATGACTTGCAAAATAGGAACACTTAACACTTTACCTTTTTTTGCAACCCATTTTTTAAGTGTTCACCCATCCAGGAGCCTGCAGAGGATTTAAAAACAACCTACGGTACCCCCAGCTCCCAGCATGTAAGCACTTAACAGGGAGAGCACAGAGCAGTGTCCCTGTCTTCAGCTTGGCTAACGCGTCGCAGACAGGGAGGCTGAGCTCGGGGCTCAGGGCAAAACAATTGGGGTGCCCCTGGTGATGACACAGGTAACAAGGGACAATACGAGGATGGCTGTTGGGTCTGGACATACACCTTGGACAGGATGCTGTATTCACTGGGGTGCCAGTGCAAATAGTAGAGCACTAACATGAAGTATTTGTGGCAACCTACATTGCTAAGTGGACAAGCTGCTGTATTTTGTGTCTATTTGAGCTTTTAAGGGGTGAGTAGCTACATTCCTAGAATAAGGAATTTACAATAACTAAGCCAGGTGTACTATGCGATCACCATTGTTACAGTAGTTCTTTCAAATAAATAAAAATTATTGGGAGTAGAAAATATTAATAATAGCTGTTTTATCCAGTAACAAGCAAGAGGGGATTTTCAAAAGCACCCAGAATTGGCCTCTCTCTGTTCCCATTTAACTAAAGGGAGTTTTACCAGTGATTTCAATGAAAACAAATTTAGGTCAATTCAAAGTGCTGTTGAAAATCCCACCTTTTCTTTATGACAGTATAAACTCAAATATGTGGTCATCCTGACTCATAAATGTGGAGAGATTTAGGGACTGAATGGCTATGTCTACACTGGCAAGTTAGTATGAATTAAGGAAGCTTAATTCAAACTAACTTAAGCCTTGGCTACACTAGGCTTTCATTAGTTTGAATTAAGGGCTTCCTTATTTCGAACTAATAAATTCGCTTATACGTTTCAAAGTAAGGGTTAATTCGAACTAGTTAGTTCAAATTAACCCAATG
This sequence comes from Pelusios castaneus, assembly GCA_007922175.1. Lineage (NCBI taxonomy): Eukaryota > Metazoa > Chordata > Testudines > Pelomedusidae > Pelusios > Pelusios castaneus. The sequence continues at coordinate 24,821,162 of ML685793.1, read as the reverse complement.
TGGCCATGTTAGTTTGAACTAACCGGCACACTGAGCTCAATGCAATTGACTAATTCGAACTAAGCAAGTACCATGCATGGCACTTGCTTAGTTCGAAGTAAAATTTGCTAGTTCGAATTAAGTTAATTTGAACTAACTAAAATTAGGTCGAATTAGTTAGTTCAAATTAACTAATTTGAACTAACTTTGGAAAGTGTAGACATAGCCAATGAGAATAGGCTTATGAACAGCCCATGAACAAATATAGAGCAAATTGCTAATAACTTATGTTAGGAGGTAGAGGGTACAGTTCTTCTCTCACCCAGCCAGTGGCGTTGCTGGCACTTGACATGCAGGGCATGTGCTCTGAGTCTCAGCACCAGTGCCCCGAGTCTGGCGGGGATCAGGGGCCTGTCTGCCACCAGTCTGATGCAGCCCCCACCAGGGCCCAGGATCTCAGACCCCGGCTGCGGCCACCCTGATGCAGCCTCCCACCAGGGCCCGAGATCTGGGACCTGGCCACTGCTAGCCTGATGTGGCCCCCACTGGGATCTGGAGCCCAGCTGCCACTGGCCCAATGTGGCCCCCACCGGGATCTGGGGCCTGGCTACTGCCAGCCCGATATGGCCCCCACTGGCCCAACGCGGCCCCTGCCAGGGTCTGGGGCACGACCGCCACTGGCCTGATATGGCCCCCGCCAGGGCCTGGCCGCCGCTGGCCCCATGTGGCCCCCCACCAGGGCCGGGGCTGGGCCGCAAGCTGGCGGCAGCAGGAGCCGTATCCAGCCCTGGCTGAGGAATCAGGGGACAGATTGACACCCCCCCCCCCAGGCGGATTGGGTCCCTGGGCCTATTTTTGGGGCAGCGATGTCCCTGAACCCAGCTCTTTAAAACAATGTCTGGCTTCTGTGCTAGTCTACTGTCACTAACACTCTGATCCAGCACAGTGTTTACCCAAATCTTGCTTGATCACATGAGTATTCCACTTCATCCACTTCAACAGGACAACTTAGTTGCTTAACTACTTTTGCTGGATTGAGTTCATACACACCCACTGGTATATTGTGGCCTGATTTCCTAGTTTGGGGTTATTCCCTGAATCCCTTTGTGCATATGTTCTCCTAAGGGAAGTATGTACTCATCCTTGTAAAGGAGCAATAAATTGTAAAACACCCTGAATTCCTCCACTTCCCATTAACCATCCACAAACCAATGACTCAAGGTAATTTTGTAGAGTATGTCCAGCTCCCTGCCCTGTTGTGTTTCTCAGTGTATTAAAGACAGCAGTTTTTGAGAATTTACTTTTTTCTCACACAGAAATTCTTATAGAAACAATATAAAGCTTATTTTTCAATAAAACCTTATATTAGCTGCTGTAGGAATTAGAAAAGATCACAGAGTGTTGATTAACAGAATAATTTCAATTCCGTGTTTTAGTTTAATCCATTGTTCCTAGCACAGTTGTGTAACTCCAGTTGTTAAGGTTGCCACTTCTTGTCTTTTTCTCCTGACTGGCACATATTTCCCTGCTTACAGACTATAAGACTATAAATGACTCTCCTTTCTACTAGGATAGGATTTTCTTATTAATGGAGAAAGATGCTTGTTAATAACCCGAATACTGAATTTTCAATAAGCTGGAGCCTGTCAATCAATTGGTTAGAAGACCAACAGATCAGGCAGCCTGATTGTCAGATCTCTAGATGCCATAAAAGCAGTCTTTCTCATTTCAGTTAATGAGACCTAGACACACAATTCACCACTTTCATAGGACATTAATGCCTTCAGATTGACCTCATCTCTCCCAAACTTCATTTTTAAAATGCATCTATTATGCAGTACTCAAGTATAACTTCCTTAGAAAGAAAGAAAGAAAGAAAGAAAGAAAGAAAGAAAGAAAGAAAGA
>ML685793.1:24735551-24819268 GCA_007922175.1 Pelusios castaneus | reverse complement strand
AGAAAGAAAGAAAGAAAGAAAGAAAGAAAGAAAGAAAGAAAGAAAGAAAGAAAGAAAACAGTTAGGTTTCATTGTCAAAAATAAACACAGCAAGATGTTCAAGATGATACAGAACAAAGAAACAAAGAGGATCATGATAATGGGAATCATAAGTGGTATAGAAGTATGGTAGCAGGATAACTGTAGCTACATAATTACACATTGATAGTATACAAAAAGTAAGAGTTCATACTGAGCTGTTCTTTTATCTCTTTGTGTGGATTCGGGTTTGCTCACATTCCAGGAGGGTAAGACTAACTGTTCACAAAATATTTTTTCATCTTTTTATCATTTCAAATTTGTTCATGATGAGTGCACTGTGTTTACTCTGGGACTACACTGGTGTGATCTTCCTTTGAAACCTTTGATTCCATCAAATACCAATCTTTGGCTTTTCAGTATCTGACTTCCTGATCCCCCATTACAAATATATATTTAAAACCATTACACTATGGACATTAAAATCCTTAAATGTAATAAAAAGTTTGACATCAGGAGTACAAAATATATTTACATTTTTTTTAGTTTTTTTTTTTACCAAAGATAAAAGATTAAAAGATGGCTAAACTTGTTTAATTGGTTTGTTCAAACATCAAGGTAAAGTACCATTCGATCAGACTATTAAATTAAAACTCTGTAGAGAAAAGAAAACATTAAGAGCCAGATTCTTCTCTTACCTACACCAGTTTTATGTCACTGTAACTCAGTAGAAATATCCCTTGTTTACAAAATATAAGTGCAAGGTGAATCAGATCATATGTTCTTCAGAGTGAAGAAAATAATGATCAGTTTTCCCTACTTTTTAAACAATGTTATATATGTAACAGTACATGCATAGATTAAGTATATACTGTATGTTTATCCTGTATGAACAAGACCATTTTAGAACCCACTTCCACTAAAGATATGATTAAGCATATTCATGTGACGTGGTAAAGAGTCCATCCATTTCAAATAGGTTTTGGTCTTCCATTGATCCTGTCTACACTAGCTTTTCTGGGGGAAATCCCCCCATCATTGTGCTTTTACTGGTACACCTCACAATAGGATAACACTGCAATAGCAGGGCACAGGTGTTTTCACCACTGTATCATCTAGCCATTTCTGACAATCTGGTGACTTGTGTTCTGTCTACTTTAGGGCCTCCCACTACTGGAGCCTGCACTGATGGTAATGACAGCAGGTCACCAACTGTGGTGGATAACTGTGTCTGAGTGTAACAAACAAAGAATTTTGTGGCACTTTTAAAGACTAAAAATTTATTTATCGCATGAGCTTCCGTGGGAGAAATCCCATTTCACCAGATTCTTGAGAATATTTATCTTAGTAGTGCAGATAAGTTTGTGGAATTACCTTGACTATTACTCCTTGGCCAATATGTATAGGAGTTTCATTTAATTATTCATGAAATAGTTTAGGCCAATTCACTTCCCATCATTTAATCAGACTGCTGATTTCCAGAAAGTCATCTTTCTTCTTATTTGTCCCCATAGGCTGCTTTCATGTTTTCCATTGTCTTTCATGCTTCACAGAGGGATGGTTTTCAATATAGCCATTAACCCACAGGCTTTACTCAAAATTGGTGTTCCTCTGTGAAGCATGAAGAACAGCAGGGAAGAGTGAAGCACCTACAGTATCTGGGGAAAATCTGGCAGCTTGAGAGAAACCAGACAGATTCTACTGAAAAGTATTGTTAAATATCAGAATCAGAGATAAAGACAGATAGAGATTGAGATGGAAGGGAAAGAGAGAGAGAACACTATGTGGGACTGAAGGTTTGAGAATGGTAGTAAAAAAGTAACTGTTCTGTTAGACTTTGCTTTAAAGTGGATAAAATATCCCACATTTACCAGAGTTTCACTGCTGGATAGAGGAGGCTAAAGAGAGAGAGACACATTGCCACAGCAAGGATGTAGGCAGTCAGGCAGCAGACCTAATGGATGGAGCCAGAATCAGAAGCCAGGAATCAGGACCAAGTGTCAGAGACAGAGTTAGAAGACAGGAACTAAAGCAAGGCAAAGGACCAGGATCCATATCAGCAGTTCATTAAACAGCCGCTTAATTGCACAGACAATTTCCTGGTGTCCTTTCCAGGCTTAAGTATTTATTGCTCCTGGACCAATCAGCAACTCTGGGAGCACTATTAGTCAGGGCCTCTGAGTTGCACACCCAGTGGTACTTGGTCCCACAAAGCTTACTACACATCAGTTGCTACTCTGCCAGATTTTCTGAGTGTCAGGATGGATGCAGCAGTTGCACAAGGATTAGCAGACCCAGACTCTAGCCATGTGGCTCTTCATATCTAGATAGTCTAAGGCTATGTTTTCATTGAAACAGAAGGAGTTTTTCTACACTTTGGTAGCTCACTCAGGATGGCTAGTGAAATGAGCCACTGTAGGTTTTTAATCTCAATGTAAGTAGCTGAAGAAAACCCCACAAAGGAGATATTGGGCTGGCCCTGACTAACTGGATCAAGCAAAAGCTTCCTGTGCTTTGTCGCCACTAGAATTTTACATTGATAGCTATTTCAATGTACAAAACACACCTTTTCTGCAGCAAAGATAAAATTTCTTACTGTGAAAGAAGCTGCCTAGTGTAAGATATTGAGTTATGCCTTGTTCTAAAGTGCTTGACTCAGATTCACATTGGACATAAGTCAAACTGTTCTGGAAATGTTCAGGGAGCATGAGGGTTGTGAACCATACCTTGCCACACCCTTACACTTGTAAATATATTGCAGAGCTTCACTAGCATCTCCTCTAGCTGCTGCCAGACTAGACCTGGAGGCCTGGGTTACATTACACTGACTGACAGGGATAAAGGAACTTGATCTTACTCTCACTAATCTATTCAGATTGTTTTTAGCATTTTATTTTTTTCATATTGTGATTTCTTTTTCCTTTCCTTTTTTGCTGTTTTGCATTTGGCCCGGTAGCTGTACTAATGGCTTTCTTCTCTTTGATATTTCTCTCTAGGATTCAGAGAAAAAGAGTTACCCAAGATGAGCTTCTCCATGCAGTCAAGTCAATTCCTTCATATTACCCCTCCAAAACTAATGCAGTCAGACCCATGAGAAACATATCACTCCTCATGAGGGGATTCAAAGGGGAGGTGTGGAAAAGTGAATGGGGACTGAGGAATAAAAGGAATTTATTTGTAGGGAGCCAGGAGAGGATAGGCTTGATGTTAACCTTTAACTAATGTTTGCTTTTGTGTTCTCTGTTTTGCAGATCTCAGGAATGTAGGAGATGCTTCTGAGACAGCAAAGACTGCTTTATTGGATTCCTTAATAAAACTGAGCACATTGTGTGTGTGTCGCCACAGAAAAACTATTGATTAATAATTTATTTTTTTACGTGTTTCAAATTAATCCTAGCGGAATTATGCCATGTTTGGATTTGGTCCATTCTGTCTTGTAGAGAGCAGCCATTAACAATAACAGAAGCTAGTATACATTACAGCTGTTGTGTTGCTCTGCTAGCAGGGTTCGGGCCCACATATTTTAATGAGTTGTTTAGCAGTAGTACTGCTGACTTCCTGCAGGGATTGTTAGCAATTAAAACAAAGCAGTTTTCCATGGTGAATCATAGGGATAGAGGGGAGACTGTGGTGTATCATGACAGAAGTCTGACCAACAATCCTAGCCTATAGAAGAGAACTGGAGCACGAGGCAATTGAATTACAACTCCTGTGAGGCACCACACTATATTTCTAAATACCAATTTTTCCAATTTCAATTGTTAGGGTAAACTTGAAATTTTCCATTGGAAAAATACCCCTTAAAAACACCCCCCCCCCACAAGCTGTACAACAAAATATCAGCAATAGAGCATTAGATGCAAGGCTATGTAAGACACAATTAATATACGTAGCAATACCAATCAAAATCAGCTAATTCATTAACAGAGAGAGATCAAATATTCAATGCAGCCATCTAGGAAAAAATACTTCTGGCTGACACATCCATTATTAAGTATTAAGAAGAGGTAGTAGCAATCTAAGGGAGAGAAATCCTAATGGAGAAGGAGCACAAGATAAAAAGAGATGGTTCATAGACAGCCAATAACCATTGAGAAGACTGATATGTTAATGTAAAGAGATGACATACTCATTCAGTCATACTCACTGATATGCTAATGTAAGGAGATGACATACTCATACCAAAGCGATATAAAAAAAGGTCTGTTCATCTAAATGAAGAGGTGCTGAGAACATTTTGATCATGAGTATTTTATTTCTGAGAAGGTCTTAGCAGTGCCTTGTTATCTGAAAGGTGTAGGGCCACGTCACACCATTTGAGTAAAAATACATGGAAGGGAGAAAATGAAAACTCTCTTCTGCTTGTATAATTAGATGTATAAACTGCTTTTGTGAAGGAGTTCGAGGTGTAGCAGAAGGGTGCGGAAAGGTGAACATTCATAATCATGAGAGAGTGAGGAATGAAAGAAAAAGCCAGAGCCAGTCACACAGATACAATATTACCTGTCCCCTCTAACACCCTTTGGTCTGCATTGTGTCTTGGTGGGGTGAAGTTCTCCTCATGGAAGCAAAGTGTCACAGCTCTCAAGTGCACAGGAGGAACTAGTAAAACCCTTATAGGGATGCAGTAACTCTTGGGGGAGTGGGGTAAGGCCATATCTCTGAAGTAGCTTGCGTCTCAGAGGTGAGCCCTGTGCTTAGGGGCTGTGACTGGACACTGCACAGTGGACAAAAGGATAAGGGTTGTTGTAAGGATTATTTCTTTAATGTTAGGAGTCAGGGTCTTTCTCTTTTATATACTGTTGTTTCAGTGGTTGGGGTCAGTCTAAAGCATTTTAGCCATTGCCACTAAGGTCTGGAGGGGTCTTCCTCCAGACCAGCGGCTGCTTCAAAGATCCTCAGACACTTCTTGATAAAATACTGGTGTGTCTTTGCCACACAGATCAGCCTTTCTGCCTCCCCTGCCCTGCCACTGGAAGTGGGAAAAACTCAATAACATGGAGGATCTAAATTAAATGTGTCTCCAAGGGGGTGGGGATATGCTTGAAGCTTCCTGTCTCCTCCTTCTGATACATCTCTCATGGCAGGGATTTCCCTACAACCCCCTACATGATCCCCCCCCCCAATTTTCCTAACACCCCCCATTGTCAGCCGCTAGTAACATACTGTTATACCAATTTAGTCATCGGTCAGACCTTGGAAATGACTGAACTGAACTCACTAAGGAGTAAAGGGGTTCAGATGCCATGCCAGATTGAGTCTCAGTTGAGAGAGAGAGGAGGAGGCGGAATAGGAGGGGGCGGATGCCTGAGTTACCATCATTATCTGATTAATAATCAGCTCTATCTTTTAACAAGGACAGGGCTGGTCAAATAGTGTTTGTAGCTCTTAATTAGACTCCATACAGAGTCTTCTGTTATTTTAAGTGACCATTATAGCTGAAATCACTGGTAAGTGCTAGTGCTTTAGACCTACTATGGGACAGTCACTGTGTTTCTGTGAAGGTGCCTTCTTTCCCCCTTTTCTCAGGAAGGTGAACTCATGCAAAAACACCTCTGAACTGTGGGTCTCCAGTACTGACCAAGGAGGACAACACGATGAGTGGGGTGTGGTGGCAGGAGAAGGGAGAGACACATTAAATGAACATTTATTTGTTGAACTATGTTTTAGTGACTTTGCTCCAGAATGTGATATTTGTGAATGGGAAACTTATATAAATGTTTCTAGTAGGCCGAGATTTTTAAAATGCTTTACTTGTCAAGGTCATTATTTCACATTATCACTATCTTGAGAGGCTGTTATCTCGGATAATTTCTGTATTAAACATTTTTTATGTTTTAATTAATTTTTAAATAAGAGCATGAGAATGGCCATCCTGGATCAGACCAATGTTCATCTAGCCCAGTAACCTGTCTTCTGACAATGGCCAGTGCCTGATGCTTCAGGGAATGAACAGGATGGGCAGTCATAGAGCTATCCACCATCCCTTGTCATCTGGTCCCACCTTCTGGCAAAAAGAGACTAGGAACATTTCAGAGCATAGTATTGCATCCATCCTGCCTATCCCAGTTAATATCATTGATGGTCCTATTCTCCATACACTTATCTAATTCTTTTCTGAACCCTTGGCCTTGGTCTTGACCTTCACAACATCCTTTGTCAAAAAGTTAAACAGGTTGACTGTGTCTTGGGAAGAAATGCTTTCTTTTGGTTGTTTTAAACCTACTGTCTATTAATTTAATTGAGGGACACCTAATTCTTGTGTTACGTGAACTATTAAATAGCTTTTCCTTATTCTTTTTCTCCATAGCAGTCAAATTTTTATAGACATCCATCATATTTCCTCTTAGTTGTTTCTTTTCCAAGCTGAAAAGTCCCAGTTTTATTAAGCTCTCCTCAGATAGAAGCTAATTATTTTAATTGTCTTTCTGTGTACCTTTTCCAATTCCAATATATATTTTTTGAGATGTGCCAATCAGATCTGCATGCAGTATTCAAGATGTGGAAGTACCATTTATATAGTGGCATTATGGGTACATCCACATTGGAGCCTTAGGTCGACTTAAGGACGGTTAAGTTGACCTACAGACCGCTGAATCCATATTGGGCACTTACTAAGTCGACTTAAGTGCTTCTTTAGGTTGACTTAATAACACCACCTCTGAAGGTCTACTTAACACTTACATTGACCCTATTAGGTCAACTTAAGCCAGTGTAGATGGGGAGTGCCCTTAAGTCGACCTAATTGGCCTCCAGGCTCCGGTGCAATGTGGGACAGCTACCCACAATGCACCACTCCTCCATCGACCTAGCACCTCCCAATGTGGATGCTGGCAATCAACTGGAGTTTTCAGTGTGGCTTCTCTACGTCAACTTAACAAGGTCGACTTTAATTCGACTTTAAGTCGACCTTGTTAAGTCGACTTAACAGAGCCTCCAGTGTAGACATACTCTATGATATTTTCTTTCTTATTATTTATCCCCTTCCTTTCTTATTGGTTCCTAACATGCAACTAGCTTTTGTTTTTGCCACTGTATACTGAACAGAATTTTTCAGAGAACTATTCACAATGGACTCCAACATCTCTTTCTTGAGCAGTAACAGCTAAGTTAAATCCCATCATTTTATATGTATAGTTGGGATTGTGTTTTCAAATGTGCATTACTTTGTAGGTATCAGCATTGAATTTTATCTGCCATTTTGTTGCCCAGGAACCTAGTTTTGTAAGATCCCTTTGTAAAACAAAACCCAGAAGAATGTAGATAAAGTGCTTCGTAAAAGGCTTGAGTAGTCAACTTCGTGTGATAATCTAATAAAATCATCATGAAACACTTTACTATGGTGCTATATAGCCTCACTTTGCCCTCCCCTTACACGTCATTGCCCCCCTCCACCCCCGTAAATTCAAACACCCCATCTTACCCCCAATTTCAATTCCTGGGGAAAACACTGTCTCACAGTAACTTTCCTCCAAGTAAAAAGGCAAGCAAGAGTCCCGGGTGCTGTCAAAGCTCCTTTTGTGAATCAATAACCAGCAAGTGTTGAAAGCTCTGTGCATCTAAATGCAACACCTGCTTCTGAACCTGGATTTCTAAGCTCTGGCATTACACACAGATAAAAAAAAAAAGATCAGCTGAATAGGTAAATAGCACTAAGAGCTACTCTCAGGGTGAAAAGAAAGGGAGAGTGTCAGCAAGTCATGGTATTGTTGCAATCTGGCAAAAAACTCTTCTGTCACAATAAAATTTAAAGTTGTCCAGTGAGCCAGCAGTTACTCAAACCGTGAAATAATACTGGTTCTTTCACTCTTTTTCCCTGACAGATATTAGACAAACACTCTAAGAAGTAGCATACCTTTTCTACATACCAAGCACAATGGAAAGTATTTTATTAAAGTATTTTTTCCTGCATTGAACAAGGCTTCTATGCACTTCCTCCATTTTCATAGCAATGAAACTTCCTGGCATATAGCCTGGGTGGATTTTTAGGATATTTTTGTATCTTTTTTTGCAAGTTTTTGTTGCATTTGTTTTAGTCAGTATTTAACCTAATTTGTCCAGTCCAGTGCACAAGCAGTATCTGCTGAATAGAAAGTATTATATATTAACCGATGCAGTATGTCACTACAGCTCTGCAAACAGTGTTGGCTTAAACAAATGATGCTTTTAATCCTTAGAAAAAATAATCCCTCCTGATCAAAGTGGAGGGCAGTGCAGGCACACAGCAAAATCTGCTCACTGTCTCTCAGTATTGTATTTAGCTCTGTACCACTTTTTCCCCTCAACATACTCTTGTATTTCTTTTAATCCTTAAAGTTTCTGAACAAAGAGCCATTCCTAATCCATGTTTTTATTTGAATTTCTGAGATAGGGACCTTTGCTTTTCCTTTCCATTCAAGAATCCTTGGAGGAGGATCTCTGCTATAGCTCCTCCGCCTGCAGAGACTATCATTATTCAGTATTGGGTTGCTGATAAGTCACAGTTTTCATCATCCAGGGTTATCAGTTTTTCATTATCTTGAAGTAAATACGTTCAGCTGTAAAATAAAGTTAAAAATGAAAAAAAAATGACTTAGATGTTTTGAAAAAGAAAAGAGGCTGCTCTACTTGATTCTGAACAGCTGCTGCAGTGTATTGAAGTGGAATATTTATATTACAGGAACATAAAACCAAATCACCAGCTGATGTAAATTGATTTGGCTCCACTGAAGATAGGTGGACTTGAGCTGCCATTATTCTCCAACCCAACCTATGCTTACTCTCATCTCTTTTAAGGGTAAATACTAATGACAAGTTGTGATTAAATTATACATCATGAACAATATACACCCATTGTAGTTATTCTTTTTTTTTGTTCACAAATTCTGAGAGTGAATTCCTGCCCCCCTTGAAGTTAATGGCAAAACTCCTAGGGTATGTCTACCCTTGCACCTTAAGGCGACTTAACGATGCTTAAGCCAACCTACAGAATGTTGTGTCTACACTGGGCACTTCCTTAAGTTGACTTGATAACTCCACCTCTGAAGGTCGACTTAATGCCTAACATGCCCGTATTAAGTTGACTTAAAGCCGGTGTGGATGCCTTAATAAGTCGACCTAATTGGCCTCCAGGCCAGGGGATGGGCAGGGGAGAAGGGAGAGCAGCGACTGGGGAGATCAGGCAGGGAAGAAGGGAGATCCGTGGCTGGGGAGAAGGGAGAGCAGCAGCTGGGGGATCAAGCAGGGGAGAAGGGAAAGCCACAGCTGGGGGATCGGGCAGGGGAGAAGAGGGAGCCACAGATGGGGAGATTGGGCAGGGGAGAAAGGATAGCCAAGGCTGGGGAGAAGAGAGAGCTGCAGCTCGGGGATCGGGCAGGGGAGAAGGGAGAGCTGTGGCTGGGGAGATCGGGCAGGGGAGAAGGGAGAAGGAAGAGCCAAGGCTGGGGAGAACTGCTCTTAGGTCAACTTAACAAAGTGGAATTATGTGTCCACACTGGGCTTAGGTTGACCTCAGGAAGGCTTAGGTCGACTTAAGGAAGGCTTAGGTCGACCTAAGGAGGCTTAAGTTGACCTAATGATTGGTAGTTATTATGTCAACTTAAACTTTCATTAAGTTGACTTAAGGATATTCTTAAGTCGACTTAATGAAAGCCTAGCGTGGATGCGGCTTAATTTAAGTCAACTTAAGCCTCCTTAAGTCAACTTAAATTGCCAGTGTACACTTAGCCCTAGTGTCTTCAATGGAACTAGAATTTCACCTCTTGGCATTCTATGAATCTATATACTCCATCTAGCAAATCACATTATCTGAGTAATACTAAGCACATGAGTAGTGTCACTGAATTTGAGACAACTGTTATTTAAATGAGCTGGAGCTAATAAACAGACTTTGCAATATCACGATACTGTCCTACATTTTGACTGGAAGAGATCATTTTTTCACTGAAATTAGAGGGACTACTCAGAGTCTTAAGTTACTCATAAGTTGTTTCATGGATTGAACCTTTATTCATTACTTTAAACTCTTCAGTGAATGATTAGTGGAAATATGTTTCATCCTTTGAATAGCATTTTTGAATATTCAGGTAAACGAGTACAGCAAACTATCAAACTATTTAATTGGACTCCTAAATCACATGTGTGAAATCTTGAAATATCTTATGCCATATTTCAATGTAGGTAGAGTTTTTCCATGAAGTTTGGCAAAAATTAGAAAAGAAGTATTAAAGCTCTACAGCCTGATTTTCCACTGAATTGTATTGTCATTTTTACTTGTGAAATAAATGTTGCGTGCATCAAATTCAGAATTATCTACTAGCATTAGTGACAGGATTACAGAACCCTCATTTTCAGTAACTAAACGTTGGAACAAGTTACCAAGGATTGTGGTGGATTCTCCATCACTGATAATTTTAAATGGAGCTGAGAGTTTTTCAAAAAGATATTTTTTTTGGGAAGACCTATGGCCTGTGCTGTGTAGGAAGTGAAATTAGATGATAATAACGGTCCTTATTGGCCTTAGAATCTATGGATTGTCATCACATTTTTGGAGTATCTATCTTTCCATTTATTTTTGTAGTATCTATCTTTCCATATATTGCATATGTGAGGGGTGTGTGTGTGTGTGTGTGTGTAAATATACATATATATACACACACATAGACCTACATAAATATAACAGGCCAAAATTTTTGACTACATTAGAAGCTCAGGGCTAGCTCCTCAGCTATTGTAATCTGCTGTAGAAAAATTAAGCAGAATGTGTAGAATTTAGAAATTTTTGTCTTATTTACTCTGTTTTGTTCATTGGAAAAAACGTAAAATTTATCATATTTAGCTCGAATTTTAGCTTTTAATGTCACACAATACAGAAACACCACTAATTTCAGAATGTCCGTACCTATCTTTGCACTGTCTAATTTATCTTCAAATCCATCATAATAATTAACAGAACTACTTCTCATGCAGGTGTTCCAAAACAGATTAAAGCTTTCCCCAAAAGTCTGCTTGGTAAGTTAAATAAGTGATTTGTGTCACTTTTGTCCTTCTGCTACAAGAGATCACACATAACAGGGCATGTTTTCAGTCAGATGTCATAAAGCGAGTCCAATTTGTATCCCCTCCCCAAACTTGTGCCTACATTTTTGGACTCACCATTCAACTGTGGCTTCAAATCAAGTAGTTACAGGGGCACCTTTGTGTCTGGAGATACATTGCAAAAGAACAATAGGTTGAACCCAAATCAAATATTCTCCCCTCTGTGGGAATGTACTTGGAGTTCTGAGTGCATTCACATGGTTTTCTTCAGTTTGATTTACTAATTCCATTAGAGGGAGATTATATTGCAATTCCATTAATTTATTTGACTAGTTTCTTTTAACAGGTTTTTATTGTGCTGCCTAATTACCTTGAAGTCACAAAACATAATGTTAAGATTACCTGAGGCACCAATTAAAGTTCTGTGAAAGGCTGAAGTACTATAACACTCATGGGAAAAGGTTACTGAATAGAAGACTGGTAATTAATGTGACTAACTTAACTGAACTATTCTGAGTGCTCCTACAGACAAGGCACCTAGGCTGTTCACTGATTCATCATTCTGAGGTATGCTATTTGGGGTTAGGGTGCACGCTACTGTCATGATAATTTAATATATATATATTCTTTGATCCACTATTGATCTTTGTGAATGTTATTTTGTTGGTCCAAATTCATCCCTCGCATAACTCCATCAAAGCCAAAGGGCTGACCTCAGGGATAAATTTGGCCCTTTGCATTCAAACAACATTAGGACACCCATACTTGAAGCCTGAATTATTGTTCCCCTTACACATTTTCATTATTGTCTTGTTGTTTTCCTTCAACTCCTTTAAAGATTCTGATACTTCTAAACAAATATTTATTTTTTAATCTCTTGATTTAACCATTTAAAAAAATTGAAAGATTTAACTGCTAAAAACAAAGCATAAATCAACCCTTCTTCTTCCATGAGCAGAGAAGGGTCATAGATCTGAGATTGTGGAAGCTGGAGGAGTGATGTTTTCATAATATTGTGTTTCTCACCCACTACTACCCAACTTGAAATTAGGAGGGTATTGGAGCAGGGACTAGGCAGGATGGGTAGGAGATGATGTCTGTTGCATTCTTTTCTCTTCCCACCACCAAAAAATGGATATCCACTAAAATATCATCTCCTATACTGATGTCCTATCCCTTTAGGCTCTTGTAGCCACTCTAGCTGTAGGCAAACACAAGAGCTGCCTAAAATGGCAGATTTTGACTAAAGTGCCCAGAGTGGTTGGGCATTGCAATACCATTCACTCATATTTGGCCCCACCTCTGCTGACCTGTAATGATGAAAGGGCAGCCAGGACAAACCTGAGTGAGTGAGTGAAGCTGTGAGCTGGTGCTTGTCACCCCGCCCCCCCCCTTCTACTTCTCTTTAATCCTGAAAGCATGATGCATGCCTCACCCCACACCAAGGATGTGTTGGTGTAGGAAGAGATTTTCAACAGCACGCTGCATTGGTCTACGTCTATATCCATTGATGTCAATGGTAAAATGCCCACTCCCTTCACTAATAACAAGATTAGGCAAATGCTAAAAGATTTTGCAAATCCCAGTCCAAGAGGGTTAAAATTCTGCCTTTATTAGCAGAAATGAAACTTGGCATCTTCATGACATTTCATCGACTTCGGGGGTCTTTATGGTTACACACGTATGAACAAGTATATGCATACACACTATGTCAATTATAAAGATAGCAAATGAACATTATTTTTAACAGTTTGTTCCCACTTGGTTAAAAATACCAAAAATATATGGTTAACTCTACTCTATCCCATCCCAAGATGTTCCATGTAAAATTGCAGGAAAGAACTGAAAACTGGGCTTTAATCTAAATGATAAGGCTTCTACTGCTCCTGTATAACATACAGATTTTTTTTTATTGCAAAAACCATTAATAAGGATATAATAGCCCCTTCACCAATATTCACTCTCAATCCCCATAGTCATCCTACAGCGATACCAAATGGAAGCCCAGGATATGGGCCTCCATCTTGTGACAGAGGCCATGTAACGTTGAAGTAGGCCAAATGACTGAAGTCAGTAAATGAAGATTATTCTGTGTGACAGAACTTTACTATAAACAGTAGAATCTCAGATTTACAAACACATTGGGAATGGAGGTTGTTTGTAACTCTGAAATGCTTGTAACTCTGACTAAAATGTTATGGTTGTTCTTTCAAAAGTTTACAACCAAACAATGACACAATACAGCTTTGAAACTTTACTATTCAGAAGAAAAATGCTGCTTTTAGTCATCTCAATTTAATGAAACACGCACAGAAATAGTTTTCTTACCTTGTCATTTTTTTAAAAAAATTCCTTTTTAAAATTTACTATTTATTATTATTTATTAGTTATTTTACATTTATTACCATACTGTACTGTATTTTCTTTTTCTTTTGTCTCTGTTGCTGCCTGATTGTGTACTTCCAGTTCCAAATGAGATGTGTGGTTGACAGTCAATTCGTCGCTCTGATGTTCGTAACTCTGAAATTCTACTGTAGTCTTCCTATGATTCTGTAGTTCCTTCTGTTCCTCAATATTTCCAGTGACAGCCTGAGGAGAATTTTTACATCTATGCCAGTGATAACAGACTCAGCCTCTTAAAAAAGGACACCTATTTTGCATTTGTCAACCTTGGTCCAGTTATATTTCCTACTGTGCTGTGTATTTATTAGTACATGCATTTGTTATTACATTTGCATTTGCAAAACTAAAGACATTGGGACAGCTAGCAATCTCTGCTTTCATTTCAAAACTGATTGCTTGCACATTCATTTTAAAGGGAGGCCTGTGGACAGCAGTAAAGCTGTTTACTTGTTAATGTTTTTGACTCAGTATGGTAGGAATAAGTGAAAGAGGTTGTCCAGGAATTGATATTTCCAGTTCTGAAATATGAACTACTTGGTTTTCTGAGGAGTGAGTTTGAAGAAGCAGTGCTATTTGTTGTTGTGGAAGAAACACCTGTTCTTGACAGTAGTCTGCACTTGTAACTCATTTTCTATGAACTATCATTCTCCCTTAGTCAGTATCTCAATCTTGGGAAAGCCAAAAGGACCTTATCTGAGGAGCTAGGATAGTTACAAAGATATAATACCTGGTCTGAAAGGTTCCTGTTGAGTTTCTCACTGCAGTACAAACAGTCAACCATTATTTAACAAATAAGTTGCTGCTGAGCCATTTTTCAGTCTGTCACTTAACTGAGCTAAAAATAGTTTCAGAAAACACAGGTACATTTGGAGATGGCAAATAATAACATTATCTCTTTCACGAGATTCATGGCTGGGTCCAGCTGACCTTTCTTGTACGAGTAGTCTCACTGAGTCAATGGAACTACTCATGCAAGTGATGAAAGGGGCAGGATGAAAGTGATTGACTCAAACGGAACATGGCATTTCTTTTTGCAAGTCAGATGTGAGAAAAGGAGACATCCATCATATGCCTTTAGGATCATAGGCTTATAGAAGATTAGGGTTGGAAGAGACTTTAGGATATCCTCTAGTCTAACGCCCTGCTCAATGCAGGGCCCACCCCAACTAAATCATCCCATCCAGGACTTTGTCAAACCAGGCCTTAAAAACATCTAAGGATGTAGATTCCATCACCTCCCTGGATAACCCATTCCAATGTTTCACCACTTTCCCAGTGAAAATGTTTTTCCTAATATCGAGTCTAGATGTCCCCCACTGAAACTTGAGACCATTGTTCCTTGTTCTATCATCTGTCACCAGTAAGAAAAGCCTAGCTTTATCCTCTTTGACCTCCCCTTGAGGTAGTTAAAAGCTGCTATCAAATCCCCCCCCGTCACTCTTCTCTTCGGCAGACTAAATAAGCCCAGTTCCCTCAGCCTCTCCTCAATAAGTCATGCGCTTCCGCTCCTTAATCATTTTCTTTGCCCTCTGCTGGATTCTCTCTAACTTACCCACATCCTTCTTGTAGGGGGGGCCCAACACTGTACACAATACTCCAAATATGGCCTCACCATATCCCTCATTCTACTGGCAATGCTACTACTAATGCAGACCTCTCCCAATCATGAAAAGTTTTCAAAGATAATGGCTTAATGGTCCTATAATTACATCCACTAACTGCCTCTTCACCCTTGGGTGCACTGCATCTGGCCCCATGGACTTGTGCATGTCCAGCTTTTCTAAGTAGTCCTGAATCTGTTCTTTCACAACTGAGTCCTTCCCATACTGTATTGTTCAGTGCAGTAGTCTGGGAACCGACCTTGCCTGTGAAGACAAAGGCCAATAAAAAAAGCACTGAGTACTTTAGATTTTCTACATCATCTGTGACTAGGTTACCTCCCACATTCAGTAAGAGCTCCACATCTTCCTTGACTATCTTCTTCTTGCCAAAATAGCTGAAGAAACCCTTTACATTCCTTGCTATCTGCAACTACAGTTGTGATTCAGTCTTCTTGATTTCACTCCTGCATGCTCAAGCAATATTTTTATACTTCTCCCTAATGATCTGTCCAAGCTTTCACTTCTTGTAAACTTCCTTTTTGTGTTGAAGCTTACTGAAGTTTCTCTGTTAACCCAAGCTTATTGCCTGCCATATTTGTTATTCTTTCTCTATAAAGAGATTTTTTTTCTTGAGTCCTCAATAAAGGTTCTTTAAAATACAGCTGGCATTCCTGGACTCCTTTCCCCCTCATATTAGCTTCCCAGGGGATCGTGCCCTTCAGGTCCTTGGGGGAGTTCAAAGTCTGCTTTTTCTGAAGTCCAGAGTCCATATTCTTTGGCTCTTCTTCCTTCCTTTCATCAGGAGCCTAAATTCAACCATCTTATGGTCAATGCTGCTCTGGTTGCCATCTACTTCTACTTTCTTTACCAATTTTTCCCTATTTGTGAGCAGCAGGCCAAGTGGAGATTGGCCCCAAGTTCGTTCCACCAACATTTTAGCAGACAGCACTGCCTATTTTTAGGTGTCTTCCCACTAAAATTCTAGGGGGGATTCCCAACTATCTTAACAACCTCTTGTGTGATTTCTAAGCATTAAGTACTTCTAAGCACTACTGTAATACAAATAATTAATATAGATTAATCTCATCACTCATGTTTTTATCTTTTTATTTATCTAAGGCTTCTACTAATTTAATTTTTGTATCCTACTCTTTTTTCTTTTCAACAGTTAAAATAATCAGAATAGCTAAAATTATTAACAAGCCATAAGCATCCACAAGAAATTTTGTCATGTGTAAAGCAACAGTGTAAACTTATATAATAGAAAGAATAAAATCAGTAAAATAAACCATAGAGCTGAAGGGAAACTGATCCTAGCAAATAGACAAAAGTAATTTAAAGAATAGGTGCAATATGCAGTGTTTGCTTTTATAGTACATTAGGATCAATAGATATTTTAATGAGATTCATACACTTCTATTATATACCACAGGTGCTAAATGGAATTCCAAATATTAGCCAAATCTTGGATCAATTTCATTTATGTCCGATTGTTCTGCATCTATTTTCTGTAACACACATAGCAGATTGAAAGTCCAGAGATACTAATCAATGGCGAAGTGTTGTGTGTGCGAAATCATACATGTATTTCATCTTTCAGGAAGACTCTATCAAGTCAAAAGAGTGTACAAGGATAGGAAAAGGTGTTAATAGCACCTTACCATAAGCACTTAGTTTTAGGTGACAACGATTCTTTGAATAACATTCATTATCTCTATAGAGGTAGCTTTTGGGGTTTTTTGGAACAATTTTCTTCAATTCACATTTCCAACAGTGCCTCAAAACGAACCAATTGAACAAAAGGTGTCTCTCTATGTATATTTGTCATATTACTAACTATTGTGTAATTGCAATAACTATTTAATGAGACTTTATAAAGCATGTTTCCTTTCAAATTTTCACTTCCATATTATATATTTATCTTTAAGTAGCTCCATATGCTGAGAATTCCAGTGCTTGAAAAAGTAAACAGAAATTGTAATTAATGCATTATTTTTACATGAAAAATGACCATATTTAAAATATTGTAACTGTCTTTATATTTAATATGCATTACTGTATTGTTCTGGATTGAAAAAGAAAATTTCTATGGTAGTAATGATGCTGCAGAAATTAGTGACAAACAGAGAGGGTTCATCTACACTCGTGACTTAGGACAACCTAAGGACGCTTAAGTCGACCTACAGAACTCTGTGTCTACACTGGGCGCTTGTTAAATCAATGTAAGCGCCTCCTTAATTTGACTTAATAACACCACCTCTGAAGGTTGACTTAAGGCTTAAGTCGACTTTAAGTGTAGATGCTCCATTAAGTCAATTTAACAAGGTCAACTTTAAAAATTTGACAAGGTCAAATTTTTCACTGAACCAAAAAATGTTAAAAAACAACAAAAACAAAAACAACAACTAAAAAAAAACCCAAATAAGGTTAAACACATTGTGTTTTACCTGAAATGGAATGTTTTACTTCAATTTTGAGCCTTTAATTTTTTATTAAAATGAAAAATAAAATGTAATGAAATTTGAAAATAAAAAGTTGTTCCAAACAGAAAAAACAAAATATTTCATTTAGAAAATGTCAAAATTAAAAGTATCAGCTTTTTCAGATTCTTTTTCAGCTTGAACAATTGAGTGGATTTGCAAAATATTTTGGTGTCACCATATCTTCATTTTTCTCAAAAAGAAAATTGGTTGAAAAATTTCACCCAATCCTAATCACAATTTTGATTTTAGACAACATGCAAGAGATGATTAAATTGACAAAATGGGGCTGCAGGAGAGAAGGACAAAACAATGAAGCTCTTTGCACAAGTGGTTAGTCACCATTGTATTGTATAACATCTTAAATATAAATCATTTATTCTGTGCTTCTCTTATTCAGTACTTGTCTATAGAAGAAAAGAGAACTATACCAATTTGTATCAGCTAAGGGTCTGACCTATAGTGCATGTGCCACTATCACAATTTATATTTTTATACATTTTTCTTTTATTGTTTCTCACTCAATATGTTGGCCTTCTCCTTCAGTATCCTTGTTCACTGTTGTTGTTCAGGTTATTGCTCCTTTTGTAGATTAGAGATCAGGAAGTTACACTGAATTATGTTGTCAGTAAAGCTTTAAATTATTGAAGAAAGATACCACCTCTCTTTCTCTAGTTATCAGGCAACAGATGCCCTTACAACTGTTTGTTTCTTTAATGTTTTTATGTATATTGTTGTCATTCTGATTGACAGTAACAAAGATAAAACAACAAAGCAAAGATAAATAACAGAGGACAGAAACTAACACAGATAACACAAATACCACTGGGAGCTCAAATGGGCTATAGACCAGCAGTGGGAATGATAAATATGATAACTTGCATATCAATGAGTCCCAAATACCACTTACTAGTTGTTCATGCTTACATTTATCTACTTGATTGAGGTAATTTGCATAATTTGAAGGTAATTTCCTGTTGAAAGCCATGATAAAGTACTCTGATTGCAGCATGTATGTCTCCATGAACATACTGGCCCTGGGAAGTTGAGAGGCAAATAAGATAATGTTGTAATGTTTTCAAAGCCATGTTGAAAAAAATAAAGCTCATTTATGTCTAGAGGTGGTCTTCTTTGACAGTTCAATTGAAGACTGCAATATGCCCATAAATCCTTATTAATAGAATATTGATAACTCAGTCAAGTCACATTAATTTAATAACATTAATCCCTCTTTTGAATAAGACATGCAACTAAAGCCTTGACCCAGATGCTCATTATTAAATATTTCTTGACAAGTTTGGCAAGAATTATTAATTTTTTATAAAAGACACTTGCAAACTGCTCTTGCATATACAAAGGCTTTTTTGGAGAAAGCTTATATATGAGAAAAGGACCCATTATTCACTGAAGATATGTGACTCATTGTGGGGTTGGAGTTTAGTTTAGAGAAAATCTCTTAGGGCTTGATCCAAAGTACAGTGAAGCCAATAGTAGTCTTTATATTGATTACATAAAGTGTTGGATCAGGCCCCTAGAAAGCATAAGGAAAAACATGAGAACCAGAGAGCAACTATAAGCACCACATTTTTTAATCTCCTTATGATCCTTGTCTCGCTTTTATGGAAACTAGTGAAAGTGTTGCTATTGACTACAATAGAAGTAGTTTCAGACTCCATCTCATGTTCTCCCATTTATCCTGATCAGATTTTATCCTCTCTATTAACTGCTGAGCTTGGGAACGGTTAAGCTTGAATGCCCTATAAATATATTTCCATTCATCTTTCATGAAGAGCTACCTACTCTGTTGAAGTTTTCTGCAAAGAGAAGACAAAAAATAATGTTTCCTTGTGGGAAAAGTAAACTTGTATTTATAACAATTGAGATTACTTGACACCAAAGTCTCAGTTTTTCCAGGATTGCATCTACTGTTCATAATTCTTCAGAATTCAGCAAACAACAGCTCTTGAAATAAGAGTTTAGACTGGTTGAATATCAGAAATGTAAGAACATTTATAAGACTGGTCTGACTTGTTGATATGATATAGCATCTTTCATGTGTAGGGCATCAATTCAAATCCAGCCCTTATTATCTTGTTACTTCTACAATAGCCTGTATGAAATTACTTTCTGGTCTCAATGCAGTTCCTAATTGAAAACTTTTCATATAATTTAAACAAAAAAAACACTGTCTTAGTTGACAGTGATACCCTATTTGGCAGCACAAGATCTGAATTCCCCTCTGTGCCTATGATCCAGGTAGCGGCACAATAGCAGACTGGCAAAAGGAAGTTTATGTTACAGTCCATGTTGTGTCTGTGCTGTAGAAAAATAGTAGCCATTAACCTTCAGTACAGTTACTCTGACTCATTTAACAAAACTTTCAAGGAGAATTTTTTTAAAAAAAAGGGAGGGCGCTAAAATGGCACCACCGAATCTGATCTTGATTTCATGTCATCAGCAAGTCCAATGGGCAGGGCTCAGATTGTGAGTCTTGACTTTGTGGTTGTATTCCTGATTCTTCCACTGAATTGTTTTGTGACTTTGGGTAAGCGTGCATAACTGAGAATATCCATGGCTATGTCTACACTAGAAAAAGTTACGTCGACTTTGTTAAGTGGACTTAATAAGGTCGACTTTAAGTCGACTTAAAGCTGACCTTATTAAGTTGACTTAACAATGTGGACTAAGTCAACTTAACTTTAAGTCGACTTAGTCCACTTTGTTAATTCGAACTAACCACCCTTAAGTTTACTTAATAAAGTCAATTTAAGGGTTACTCCACTGCCACACCATCCTTAAATCGACTTAAGGAGTTGACATAAGGCTTAAGTCGACCTAATGGGTGGTTCTTATTAAGTTGACTTAATGTAACCACATTACAATAATCATTAACTTCATTGTTGATTTCACATAATAACTTAGAACTACTCCTTACATGTGTAATGTGGAGCAATTCAGAAAATGAAAAATTAACATTAAGTTACCATTAAGTAACAAATTAAGTTATGGGGTAAGATTTCATTTGGAGAAATGTGGTTTAAACATAAAAAGTCCTTTAATTGTGAGGACTTTTTTCAGCATGAAGGCAGAGAATTATAACCAATACATTATTTGTAGACTTTAGATATGTTGAGTAATAAAATAACATCTTATGTTTAAGAAGGGCCTTTCATCTCAAATGTTCACGTATTTGTGTGTGTGTGTGTGTGTGTGTGTGTGTGTGTGTGTGTGTGTGTGTGTGTACAGACTGGAAATGAGCTGAATTTTTGATAACAGATTTAGTAGTACATATATTGATGTATCCACTAAAAGACATTTGGCTGAATTGTACTCTATAGTTTTACATAGGAGCTTAGAATCTACAATGAGAATGAGAATCTGAATGGAATAGAGGCATCATCTACTTGTGTGAAAGAGGTGCAAACTCCTCAGTTTCACCATTCACAGATCCCTCAGCTGGGGACCTGAAGTTCACTTAATATTATTGGTGTTACAGTGGCACTATAGAATCCAACCAATATCAGAACCCCACAGAGCTTGGGGTTTTATAAAAACACAAACAAGCCCCCTGCCCCACAGGTTTCAACAGTGGTAAGGTACTGGGCAGGTGAGCAGGTAGGAAACCAGAAAGATTTTTATCAAAATTCATCCTGGGGTCCATTGAAAGTTCATCAAAATAGAACCATTCCAGCAAAAATTTTCTCTTTTTCAATGAATAGGAAAATTCCAAGAAAATATTTTTGTTCGGATTTTCCAGTCAGCACTAGAAAGCAGAGAGTTCCTCACCCTTCAAATGACTATTTTCAGCCTGCTGTAGTTGTTGTTTTATTTTTAATCTGGCCATTTTCACTGAATGTTCTTATCATGGAGCTCAATACACAGCTTGACTGGCAGGATCATATACTGGTAATATCAGTGAAGGCTATGGGGGAAAATATTCTTCAGGGTATTCCACCAGCAACAGAGCCATTAAACAGTTGCAATTACAGTCTCCAGATACAATTGTCCCTGATGTTGGAATGCTTTCCCCTTGAGGAGACCTTGGCCAGGGAATCCATGTGATTATATAGGATTTTCCATATCATCCCCCTCCACACACTTTCTACAGCAGAACCATAGTGATTTGTCTGAGCGAGGGCCTCTATAGCCACTGGGGCACGTCAGAATTTGGTTCTCTCTAAATGTTTTGACTATGAAAAGAAATATAGAGGGCTCAATCCTCTTGTCCTAGGAGATTGATGGAAATTTACCTGGCTTAGGTCTGAAGATTCAGGCTCTTAACTGGAACACATACTGTGCTTTAATTAACTGGAGGCTGGTTTAAAATTTTGCTTTTTGAGTTTTATTGGTCTCTGAAAATCATTTGATACCTATAAGTAGCATCTCATAAACTTAGCCTTTTTATAGGTCAGCCATCATCACATTATGTGTACACAGTGCTGTCCTTGACTATTGCTTTTCATGTTCATTTTTCTTTAGATGAAAAAATGTATTTTGCTGCCACTCTTTTCTTTTGATCCAGTTTATTTTTATTAATGTTGCTTTTATCATTTTTAGTATGCTTGTTAGAATTACTTTCACCGATTTGGATGAGGCTATTAAGAAATCCTGTGATTTATCTTACAGTATAATTTTTTAAAATTATTTTATAGTGTATATTTTGTTCTCATTGTTGGAGCATCTGAGTATCACACAACATTTGTAAAGAATGCATTTGTAATTCTATTCTGTTAATACAGCTTCAACTAAGGATAGAAATTTTCCTAGGGCTTAGTATTGATGAGTGTATGGTCCTGCCAACTCGAAAGACTTTATCACCCTCTGCTATTAAAAGAGTTATAGGTTCAATTGATACATTTAATCACTCTGGGGATATGTTATGGTACCACAGCATCATGTGACAGAAATTAAGACAAATATATAAGAATATCATAAATGGGTAGTTATTGTTTTCTTTGACCTGTATAACCGGATTGCTTTCCATTTTTCAGAAAAGACTTTGACTAGCTGTCCTGAACTGTTTTTGTACTTAGTGCCCACAAGAAACCTGCCAGATTAATAACTAGTATAGCTTCTGATTCCCTGTCCTCTAGAGGTATCCCTCACAACTGTTTGAGCACTTTTCTTTGACTCCAAATACTATTTTCCTAGATATTCATCAAAGGGTGTAATACAGCCCTCCTGCATAAAATCAAGTGTTTGTTCTCTCTGTGGGTGGGCTGTGGAGAGATTAGGCAGGTGACATTCATACCACAATTTGAGACTGGCATGTACTACTGCTTGAGACTGGAATAGCAGCCACACCCACTCTGCATCAATTGTGCAGGTCTCTGGCTCCACTGTATTTGTGTATGTACAAATCCCTGGTCCACCTTGCAACTCAATTTTCCAACTCTACATAGGCCAGCATGGGGACCAAATCAGTGGTCCTCAGTAAACAACTGGCATAGCTCCTATGTGGCTTTAATTGATGTGGGTAGTCTTGAACGGCTGGTGAAATCCCCATAGTCATTGTCTTACTTCAAAATATTCAAAAAGTAATTTCAAATTAGCACTTACAATTTGGATCCTCACTTCTTTAGTTTACAAAACTACAAAAGTTTGTAGGAGGTTTTTTGAGGGAGTGGGGGACATTATTTTCATTTTTTGATTAGGTTGGAAGTACCACAAGGGCAGCTGTTCTCAGAATATTTTGGCATCTGTGCTTTTGCATCCTATCAGAATGGGGAAGGAAAAAAAGTTTAAAAAGAACTTTTTCAAACCTTGAGAAAGGTTAAAAGGCTAGAATTAACTTTGATAGTCAGAAAAAGGATCAGGTTGGTTCTCATTTTATACATATCAATTCAATTCCTGCTATGTTTAACTGGACTTCCAACTACAGACTCACTCACCCAGACAACTGTTCACAACCATGTAGAAATCCTCAAATATCAAAATTCAGAGATGGTATTATAAAGAATGAAAACAACACAATTATGATAAATTCACAGCCGTGGCTATTAGGGTTGTTATTTTTATGTCACGGTATACACTTACAAATAATTCTTCTGCTAATGCTATGCTGTGATCTTATAGTCCAGTGCTCTCATCTGCTGGCAGGTAGTTTTTTGAAAGTATATTCAAAATACCTTGAGAGCTTTCAAGAGATGATAGCTGTCATTTCATTTTATGCATATATTTATTTATTTTGATAATCTCTCTAAATCACATGCACAGGGTGGACATACATTGGAGATCTGAAATGTAATGTCCTATTTGTATTTAATAAGTGACTGAATACAAGTTTTTTCATGTAATCCATTTTACATTTTCCCTTACATAAATATAGGCTGGATAACGATTCTGTTTATATTTAAATGGCTATTATTGTTAATTATTAATAATAATCCACTGGAGCTAAATCAAATGTGATCCACTAAATTTAAATTGAGACCTAAAATGTAGCAATTGACATTTGGAAAAAGCTACCTGTTTGTTAAGTAGGGTGTTTAGTAGAGAAAAGCACTATATTTTCTGAGTCAATACTGAACAGAATCTCTAACACAGAGCTAGGGGACTCTGGGCTGTGGAAGATAATGTCATTCAATGAGAAATAAACCTTAAGTTCCTGACAATTACTTGTACTGAAGTAGTACTGAGGTTATAATCAGGGATCAAAGTGTTATTGTGCTAGGCACTGAAATGAATGTATTGTGCTAGGCACTGTAATGAATGTACTCTTGAGTTTTTGCCTCAGAAAGCTTACAATCTAGGTGACTACTAAGGCTTACTGGGGGCATGAAAAGATGTGTCAAGAGCTGTTTAAACCATGCATACCACCCAAATTCCAACCTGGTTAACGTTACAGGTACATAACAACAAAGAAGATATAAATCATTAATGTTTGCTCACCACTGTTACTGGTGCAAATTGGCTGTTGTATTCTATCCCTGAGTGGCCTTCATTTCAGAAAAGTGAATGACCCTTATATTTATACTGTAGCTTTGTAAGGCACTGTTGGGTTAATTTGAGTTAATTTTAAATCATTATGGCCATGATCCAGCAAAACACTTAAATATGTGTACAGTTTTAAGCATGGAAATAATCCATTAACTTCAATGGGATATCTCACATGTTTAAAAATAAGAACATATTGAAATGTTTTATATGTGTTAATTGATGTTAATTTACTTTAAATTCTAAGTATTATTGTTATAAAGGGGTCCAAAATGAATTGTAAAGAACCAGTGATTATGAATAAGATATACTTAATAAAAAATGATGACCATTTTCAAGAAGCAGTTTTATTATTTTCTCACCAATTCCTAGATCTTCTTTATCTTGAAGTAATATAAACTCATAGAATCTTCCCAATGCACCATGTGTTAGCAGGATAAAGCTGTCTATGTTGCTAAACAGCCTCCATGTAGCTGTGGATTTGTGTATTCACAGTACTTCTTTTTCCTTTGTATTTTTTTGGTGGGGGGAGGGGAGGAGGGAGGATTTCACACACAAACACTCTTTCCTAATTCCCTTGGTCACAGTCCAAGTATAAGATAAAACAGATTACCTGGGCAGGTTGTTTTGTAGCCCCTTGGATTGCCTTCCTTACTCTGAGGTACTTATTTTAACTCTTTTCTATGTTAGGTCACACTACAATCATTGGGCAGAAAAAGGAATGGTGCTTTATTTTAGCTGGGCTAAGTAATAACCAAGTGTAGGACAAAGTAGGCTGTCCATATTTATATGGTGCAAATACCAAGGCCCTAATTCTTTGAGTCTTTCTCTGCAAGTGGCCACAAATCTCTAGAATAAATTTCCACAGATGCAGGGCATGTTGATGGCAGGGATGGAGAAAGACAAATCTGGTAAAGGCCTACTCCATTCTATCTGTCCTCTCCTGGTGCAGGATACAATTAAAGACCTTATGCCAATGATGTAATTTAGAGCTGCCCAGCACAAGTGGTGTCTGGGCCAGGGGTAGCTATCTGAGTCAGGGAGCCTTCATTTTTGATGACTGGTGCCTGAGCTTGATAGTTAGCTTAAGTATTTGTTATCTAAGTAGTGAAATTCTGAAAGAGGGAAAGAGTAAGGAGATTCCATGGGAAAACACCAAGAGTCCTGCAAGTCTCAAAATCCCACAACTGTCTGGAAGATATTTAACAGAAAATACTTTTATGTATACATTGTAAGGCTTTTAGAATGTCAACAGTTGTCTCCTGTAAGTAAAATCCTTCCTGCAAATTTTGTGCAATGACTGAACTTGTAAGTGCAGAGCTGCTTTTCCCTTTGGTGTACTCTTGTGGGAGTGCCAGTCATACAAATCAGGGAAAAAATCATTAACTAGATCCTAAAACTAAGCTATTAACTAAATCCTAGGGATTCTTCTCAGTAAAGGAACTGGGCTTCCTGTTATTCAAGCTGAATTTACCCACCATGTATTTTATCCCTTTCTCTGGCTACAAGACTGGAGCCACGCCACTTCAACTGTGGCTACAATTCTATCAGATCTCACACATTAGAAAAGTGAAGCCAGATCATTACTTAAATAAGAAAACAAAAATGGTTTTTGAGTCACTAACCTATTAGAGGTGCCATCTTTTGGAAGATGCAAAAATCAGGTCCTTCAGTCAATAACAATCCCATAAAAACTTGTGAAATTAGGGGGTATTAGACTCAGTTTCCTGGACAACTGTACATGTAGGTAATTACAGCTTATCTACCTAAACTCCCTGCTGTTACAATTCGATACAGTGTAATTTGTTTCCCATGGTTTCTTTTCAGTGGTGGGTGAACTAATTCCTGCATGTAAAGTCTATAGAGAGTTCTGGAATTATAGGTGTATTTTATTATTATGTTAGTAAGTTTTTAATTCTTGTTTGTCTTTTGTGCAATGCACATAACAGATTAGAAGCTGCTGAAAACACACTTTGTTTACTCTTTTATATTGGGAAGAAGCTTAGAAACATAAATGAACTTCTGAAGTCAACTACTGACTGGAGAATGTTAAGAATTCCCCCTCCCCCCCATATTTCACTGAAGTGTTTGTTCTGCCTCTTAGTATTTCTGACCCTTATTAAAAACATATGTCTTACAAGTCCTATAGTGGCTTTTCTATCCTGCATTCCTTTCTCTCTGTCTTGAAGATGTTTGCGGAATTTTAATGTAAATGTTTAGTTATATAGTAGAATGTACCCTCTATTTCCTTCTCCTACATTTCTCTGAGAAGATGGTCAGCCAGAAAAGATGTCTTATATATTTAAACTAACATAAGAGTATATTTTGAAGAGCCCTGCTACCTTCTGCAATTGTCCATCCCCTTCCATAGCTTCTAATATATAGGGTGTATTGGGAGTAGGTCTGGCGTGAGATGTGATAGCCAGAGCGTTGCTTTGTTTCAGTAATCCCTGATTGTAGAATGGCTTTTGCGGGCCATTGTATCCAAGCAGAATTTAAATCAGTTCTGAGGCTGATGTAAAATACATCAAGAGCCAGACTCTAGCTGCCTCATCATAAGGGAAACTGCTGGTTTAAAGCAGAGGTATGGCACTACAGAGAGTCTGAAAAATCAGAGTTACACACAGGAATAGGAAGAATGGTCTTGTGGTTAAGGCTCCATGACTGGGAATCTAGATATATTAGGTCGGTTCCTCACTCTTCTACAGATGTCCTAATTTATAACAGGGAAGACATTTTATCTCTCTTTGCCTTTGATAATCTGGGGATAATCATACTTCCTTTTCCCCATATTTTGTATGTTTATATTTTATGTCACTAGGGAAGGTACCATATCTTACTATATGTCTGAACAGTCCCTAACACAATGGGGCCCCATTCTCAGTGGAAAGTTCTAGGTAGTAATTTAATAACGTGAACATGAAGGTAACCAAGGAATGATTCCTTTCCCTTCATCTTGGTGGGTCAAGAACTTGGAGATTTTTCTCATCTGTAAATGACAAGGTTTCATTTTTTTCTTTATTTTATCCTATCTTATGTAGATGAATATAGATTGCTACCTTAATGAGTGGCAAATTTGCTAATGAGTAATAATGCAAGCTGGGAAAAAAAACATATTTGTAACACTGTTAAGCAATTCACTGCAAGTGTATTTTTCAGCATAATTATAATTTCTGAAAATTTTAATTAGCACCAAAGAGTATAACCATAATTCTGTGGCAGGTCCAGCCCCAATTCTTGCTCTAGGTATGACTGAAGGATATATTCATAAATTCTGTTACATTTAATTCATTCTTGTGGAGACTTTCACAGTTTAGAAGATTTGAGAAATCTGGAGTAGTCTTCAGATTTATTTATATCTTTTGTATCTCTTCAAGCCTTATTAAACATCAGTTATTTAATAAGTGCCTTTTTAATGACTTACATAGGCAAGGGACATTGAAAATCAGGTAGTGATTGCTTATTTTAAAGAGAATACACAGCTAGAACAATAAGTAGTAATTATGTTTGAATGGAACAATGCTTCTACCTAACAGCAGCAAATGTAATCAAAGGGATCTTTTGCTTGTGAGAGATTTAGGGCCACATCCTCAGCACGTGTAAATTAGTATAGCCCCATTAAAATCATTGGAGCCATGCTGATTTACTCTTACTAAGGATACATATGAGGAGGGGAATAAAAGTCTAGAACTAGCATATTAGTAGTATCTTTTGCTTTACTGAGGTAACGTTCTGGGATTTTTATGATGTGGACATAAATGTAGAAGAATAATAAAGCATTTTGTTCTGAGTTGTAAGTTGTGAATGTGGATGGCACAACTATGAAACTATTTTTGCTTAGAGCCGATAAAAAAGTGAAACATTCAAGCTTATTTTTATGGTAGATTTAAAAGCAATTCTGAGAACATAAGTAGTCTTTCTGACATTAAATGCCAGTAGCTTTTGCTAGGAACATACATTTTGTTGACTTTGCCATTGTGTGTGTTTGTATTTACAGCAAAACAAAATGAAAGAAAGACAGTCAGATATGATTGCTGGATAAAGTATATAATAGTGTTTATATAATGGACAATGAAGCTAACTAAATGGCAATAGGATAGCTGAACAGGCACAAAATGGTAATGTCAATGTTATTTGTTTATTTATTTGACTAAATCCTAATAATCTGAAAAAATCCATAAAAAGAAATGGCATTTATGTATGGACAGAAGCAAAGGTCTATCTAGTCCATCCTTTTATTCCACAGACACACATGTGCATACACAGCTCAGATTTTTTATTCTAAGTCCATAATAGATCTTTTTTCCCTTGAAGTCTGTTTATATTGTGTGCTTACAAATGGGAGTGGAAGGGATATGTGTGACCATAAATGGGAGGACAGATCATCTGTAAAGCAATTTTAACAATCAGTTCTTTACTGCATATGTCATGGAATAAATGGAAAGGGCCTCTCCTGCATCATTAACTGATAAAAATATAGGAAACAAAGGGTAGGGATAATTTGTCAGTTTTCAGAATAGAGAATGTCAAATGGTGTTTCCAAGTAGTCTGTGCTGGGGCTAGTACTATTCAACTTATTCATAAATGACCTGAAAAAAACCCAAAACAAAACAAACAAAAAAAAACAGTGAAGTGGCAAAATTTGCAGATGATACAAAACTGCTCAAGTTAGATAAGTCCAAAGCAGACTGAAGAATAGCAAAGGGATCTCACAAAACTGGATGACTGGACACCAAAATGGCAGATGACATTCAATATTGATAAATGCAAAGTAATGCACATTAGAAAACAATGCTTGTACGACTCCAGAAAGAGATCTTGGAGTCCCTGTGGACAGTTCTTTGAAAACATCTGCTCAATGTGCAGAAGCAGTGAAAAAAAAAAGTTAACAGAATGCTAGGAACCAAGAAAGGGCTTGATTATAAAACAGAAAATATAACAATGCTACTCCATAAATCCATGGTCTGCCCACACTTTGAATACTACATGCTCTTCTCATTACCTCATCTCAAAAAAGATGTATTAGAATTGGAAAAGGTAGAGAAGGGCAACCAAAAATATTAGGCTTATAGAACAATTTGTATAGGATGGGAGATGGAAAAGACTTGGACTGTCCACTTAGAAAAGAGACAACTGATGGGAGTTATGATAGAGGTCATAAAATCATGAATGATGTGGAGACAGTGAACAAAGAAGTGTTATTTATTTCTTCGCATAATACAAGAAACAGGGGTCCCCATTTAAAATTAATAGGCAGCAAATTTAAAACAAGCATAAGTATTTCTTCATGAAATGCACAGTCATCCTGTAGAACTCATTGCCATGTTGTGAAGATTGTGAAGACCAAAAGCATACCTGGAAAGTACAGCTGGATAGAAAAAAGAATTAGAGAAATTCCCGGAGAAAAAGTCCATCAAATTAGTCAATATGGTCAGATAGGCACCCTGTGCTCTGATAACAGACAACAGATACTCAACAGCAACTACAGACCTAACAACAGAAATATTAAAGGAGCATTTCTCTTCAACAAACCGTATTGCCAACTTTGCCCACATATCTACACAAAAGACAGCATCACAGGACCTAATCAAGCCAGCTACTTTATCAAGGGCTCTTTCACCTGCTCTTCCACCAGTGTGATTTATGCCACCATGTGCCAGAAATGCCCCCTTGCCTTATATACTGGATAAACAGGACAGTCCTTGCACAAAAAAAATAATGGTCTCAAGCCTAACATCAGAAATCACAACATTCAAAAACCAATAAGGAAACACTTCAATCTCCCTGCTCACTCCATTGATGACTTGTTAATAGCTGTGCTCAAACAAATGAATAACAAATTGCAGCTTCAAAGAGAAACTGTAGAACTGGAATTCATATGTAAATTTGCCTCCATTGCCTCAGGGTTAAACAGGGACTATGGATTTTTTTCAGGTGATTTGACCTCACCTTCCTCTATATGCTGTTCCCCATTGTTTGAATCTTAACATCCGCTTTGATTTGCTGTTACAGCCTGATTTGATTCTATGTCTTACACTACCCTGCATTTACTTTCCTCCCATTCTGTAAATTCCTCTTCTTCAAAGCATCTTACGAAGTGGGATTTTCTCCCACAAAAGCTCATGTGATAAATAAATTTGTTAGTTTTTAAAAGTGCCAATGCTCTGGTTGTCCCTAAACTCCTGAGTACCAGAAGCTGTGACTGGATGATAGGGAATGGATAACTCAGTAAATACCTTGTTCTGTTCATTTCTTCTGAAGCATATGACACTGGCCACTATTTGAAGACAGGATCCTGGGTTAGATGGGCCACTGGTCTGACTGTTCCATGTTCTTATACTTTTAGGACAGAGTCAGTATAATTGTTTTCTATTCCTAGCTTTACTTCTGCCTTTCTGAGTTACCTTGAATGGATCAATTAACTTCTCTATGGCTCAGTCTCTCCATTTGTAAAAATGGGAACAGGGTACTGCAAAGGGGCTTTGTTTCATTAATGTTTGTAAGACATTTGGAGATGCTTACCTGAAATGCAAAAGGAGTTCAAACTATTAATTATGATAATTATTATTAGCTCCCAATGCGTAGCACTTACTTATGTATCCTCCTCCTTTCAAAATATAAGTAAGAGATGCAGTTATTTAACATGGAATTTGCAAAAGTGCTCAGCACTGGCCTAACTATGCTTCCACTGAAACCAGTCATCAAAATAAGACTAATCTGACACTTTTGAAAATACTATCTCTAAGCTATGAAATATTCCAGAATTATTTCCATAGAACAAACTCTTCTGCAATGACAGCAGTAGGTACAGTTCTTCAGGCTCTCACAATTGCTAGAAATGGGGAGAACAGTTTATAAGTACATGACGGATGATAGACAATTCAATAAAACTAAAATATGATGTTGGTGTTGAATACGAGCCATGGGGCAGATTCTGTACTAATCCCTTCTTGCTCCTATAGTTTAACTAAAGTTAAGCCACTTTTGCACCTAAAAATTCTGGGCTGTACCAGGGGCTTGCCCTAATTTACAAGAATAGCTGCCAAGCCACTTTAAGTTCCAGGAGTTTCTTACATTCCTCATGGACAGCTCTGCCACCAGATGAGCCAGAGTGTAGCATGCTCTGGCCACACCCTTTCTGCCCTCAGTATGCTCCTTTTCCGCAGTAGACTGTCCTCTAAAAGACATGGAATGAGCAGGCTGCAATCAGGGCCAGCCAAAGAGTCGGGACTGGACTATATACTAAGCCTGTTCCCCAGGGAATGGGAGAGAAATTCAGCCTATTTGAAGTTGCAGATGAATGGAGAATCTTATCTAATAACTTAGTCTAATATATAACCAATTCTTCACTGACACATTTGGGTTTTCCATTACGGCAATATTCTCCCCCAAAATAGATGCTAATCATACTTGCCTGCCTCTGGGATGATGCAGGAGGGAAATTAAAAAATAGCTCAAATAAGATATACGCTCAACTGCACTCATAACATCTCAGCTTTTTTTCCTCAACTCACCTTGTTGTTGCTGATAGCAGTGTTTCTACTACTGCTGTGAGGCATCACTGTGACTATTACTGTTGCCTTAGTCTCTTGATACCCTGGGATGTGATCCAGAAAAAAACAGTTTTGTTTTATGAAATTTACTAGGCTAGCCTGAACAAAGAAGGCATAGAGTAAGAGAAGAATTCTAATATGCATCTATCCTTTTTTTTTTTTTTTTTTTTCCTAAAAGCAATTTTGGTAATTCCCCCCTGGAAATTTGGTAATAGTGTATATCTTCTTTAACATATATTTCATTCATTCTAAAGCCAGGCAATGGTTACCACTGCCTTAAAGCTTAGGCCTAAAAGCTCCAATAATCTTTGAGGGTTGAGGCTGAGATTACTATATTGTCTAACAACAAAATTTTCCATTCATAAAAATTTGGAGTGTACTTTGGTTAACACAAAGACAATGTCTTCACAGACAATACATTATATTTGTAAATATATGTAAAACAAATCAAATATTTTAGAAAGATGATTTTTTTTTTAATATTCTGAGCAGGTTAATTAGGATATTGTTACTTCATGAAACTACTGATTAAATGTTCTAGGTAATTGATTGTGATTTCATAGTGTGACATTTGTTTTTTGCACATTTCTCATACCACACCATTATCTTTTCCCACAGACTCTTCCAGCAAACTTCCAAATTCAAACTTCATTTTAATCACTAAAATGACACAAGAAACCAGTAGGCAATAAGCACCCGCAAATCTTAGTTTAGCCTTCT
Organism: Pelusios castaneus; assembly: GCA_007922175.1. NCBI lineage: Eukaryota > Metazoa > Chordata > Testudines > Pelomedusidae > Pelusios > Pelusios castaneus. The sequence goes on along the minus strand of ML685793.1, from coordinate 24,786,541 downwards.
TTAAGACACAGTGAAATATAATTTGGGATAGTAGTAGACTGGGATATGTGTCTTAGCAATCAACACGTCTCTGAATAAACGTACTTGAAAATTTTTTAGTTCTTTCTAACAGTCTAACAAAAGTGTCTGGGCCAAAATTCTCATCTTAATTAAATTGGTGTAAATTAGAAGTTACTTCATCTACCTCAGCCGAGTTACTTCATTATAGAACCAATACAAATGAGATCAGGAGAAGGCCCTCTGTATTGTACAATGTTGTATAATGGGTAAGAATAGACAAAGACAGGATGACTTGTGTTATTATTATACCTTTTGGCTCAGCATGCTATGAGATGGAGGAAGAATGGGGAACACACAGAGACCCAGGTTGGGGAAGGATGGGGGTATCAGGGTATCTCTGAAAGAAAAGGGGATTGGACAGTGGTACACAATGAGATTGTGAACAGGATGAATTTCTCCTAGGTCCTTTCGTGTATGCAATGAACTCAACCTACAGAAGCAACGAAGTGTGCAATTTGTTAATTAGATGACAATCAGCACTGAACTATTCTGTACTTCAATATGTGTTGTTTTTTCTGGGAAATACCCCAGTGACATTGACAAATTTGACCACGAAGCAATAGTGATAACAATAGGAGTGGCAGAAGGATCACTTTTCCCATGTACTTCAGTTTCGGCAAATAGAAGAGCTGCTGAGTTGAAGAAAGTGGAACCCACACTAGAGCATATGGCCATTTGCAAAACTTCACTCTTTTTTCCATTCTACCTTTGTGATATGTTAATTATGCAGCTATAATCCAGCCTGTAAAAAGGATTTACAACTGCTGTTATGGATACAGGCCATCTTCAACACTCATTTAAAAAATAGATATCAGGAAATGGCTGCAGTTCTTTGCCCCTTGTAGGGGCAAAGTGCAAATGTAATGTATGTTTTACACAGGCAATAAAAGATTATGTGCTGAAGGACAACAGAACTCTTCATTTCAGCATAGTCTTTAATGAATTTTGTGTAAACTCATGTATGTAACCATGTAATAAGTGTTTAAAGGTAATTAAACGTAAGTGGAAAAGATCATATTTTGTCAAAAGTGATGCATCATGCATTGACAAAATAGCCAGACTATTTGTGACATAATCTGAAAGTCAGGCCCTGATTCTGCTCTGTGTTAGGGAAGTTACCACTCCTCAGACAGATTAGTAAGAATGAACGGAACTGTTATATGACAGTATTCATGGGCTGTTGAAACATTGCTCTGGAGCTATCTGGGCAATGGACCCAGAATCCAAAGAGAATTCCTGGGCAGAAGCTCAGTTTCTAGGTCCATATCAATTTCAGAAAACAAAACAAAACAAAAAACCCACAAACAAAAAACCCAAACAAACAAACAAAAACAAACAAAAAAAAAAAACCCCAGTATGTCTTCACTTATGGTGGCACATTTGTGCCATTGGATTGATTCTTTGGAATCAATTAAGCAGAAGTGGAGACCTGCTCAATTGATCCAAAAGTCAACTCAATAAATCCCTCCCCCACACAAAATGATTAATGCTGCAATGACGGGAGGGCATTTCCTGACAGTGCAGTCATAGGCAATGAGTTATATGGACTTTTGTTGCACCACCATTGAGGATGGTGGGCCCAGCTCCACCAATATTTGTGTGGTGTTTAGAGGCTGGCTGCAAAGGGGCAGAGTGCAGCCATGGAGGTGCAGTTCACAGCAGCCTCCAGGGACCATGGCCATTCTTCCCCTCCTGTCTCTTCCTGACACACTCAGTGGCTGGCTAGGAGTTGCTCCAGCACTGGCCCCAGCCCCAAACAACACTGCACATTGGCTGCTCCTCCCCCCGCAACCCTCTCCCATGTGATGTGGGCCCAATGGCCAAGACCTATTATGGGCACTACCAAAAATTAAGAACCCAGTGGCCATGTGCAGCATAGTGGGGATGTTGTGCTAATTAGAATTTAGCAGAGTTTGCATATCTCCTATTGACTGCCACTGAATTTTACCATGAGTATAGACCAGGCCCAGAAGTACTGTAATGTTGAAATGACTGCCTGCTTTGGAAGCTCAATGCTGTGATTGAAATCCTTTACAAGTAAAGCAATGAAAATCATATAAAAACCACCAAAGCACCACTAAAATGGAAGATTGAACACAGACTTACTTTCAGTGACCAAATCTCTTTCTTGATCAGGTTATATTAATTAATGTTACATGTCAAAGTAATCAGGGAATTGTTATTGCTAATACTAGTGAAATCTTGGAATTGTACTATAACAAAAGACCTTCATACTCATATTTACTAATGTAGATCTATTTGACTTCAGTGTGACTTCTAATATATGCAGATCAGATTAAAATTATATCCATAAATTCTACTTTGATTCTGCAGGGAAAAATAAATTACCATATTAAACCGTTATAGATGCTTTTCTTTGTTCTCTCCCAGGTAGCCCGAAGTAATTCAAATGTCAATTAATTCTACTAATAAATTAATAGCAACCGATTAACGTATTTTAGGTGTTTTAGTCTTATACCTGGAACTCCCACACAACGACTTTACATTTATATCTGCAGGACATGAACTATTTCTTCAATAATGTGTTAAAGCATTGTTATTGTATATCATTCTGCACAGAATGGGGATTCAAAAAACATACCTGATAACTTTTAAGAGAGCCATAGAGAAGAGGTCTACAAAGGGTAGATCACCAAAGTATAATGCAAATTTATTGCTGTCATACTAGACTAGTCCTCAGTCTACCAGCACAAAGATACTTGGGGAGCTGTTTTGAAAAGATAGCTCCATATGAGCTCTTCATTAGGATTAGATTTCTCTGCAGAGTTGGGTAAAGGGCAAATTGAATAGCAAGCAAAAGATCTAAGGAGGGACTTGCTAAGGTTATGTCTACACTTGAAAAGTTAGGTCGACAACTTTTCAAGTGTAGAAGTGACCCCTTTTCAACCTGATTAAGTTGACTTAACATTTTAAGTCGACTTAAAAAGGTCCACCTAGGCACTACTCCAAGTCTCCACTGGCTTAATTTGACTTAATAGTGTCGACTTAAGTGCTAGTTCGAATTAAAACGAGGTGTTATTAATTCAAACTAATTTTTCCTTAACTCAACTTAAGGAGCAGCTTAAGTCGAATTAAAGATAGGCCAGTGTAGACGCGGAGTAAATTAAGTCGACTTAAGCCTCCTTAAGTCTACTTAATTTGTAAGTGTAGACGCACCCTAAGAGATCAAATGTTTGGAGAAAGTTTACAAGGAAGAAAACATTATATTAATCAAAAAGTTCAAAACTGTGGTAATTTATGCTAGATTGGAGTCAAAACTGGGAGTGAGAGAAGGTCTGGACTGAAGGTGCATAATTGATAAACTGATCAATATGGAATGACGCAATCACAGCAATTAAGCAAGTCTCAGTGTGTTGGAACCAATTTTATTTAATATTTATAAATATGAATTTGAAACTAATATGAGATACTGAATGTCAAATTTCAATGGAGACAGACTGGAAGGGCAGAAGAAATATTATAGAGGATCTAAATAGCTTGAGGAAAAGAGCAAAACAGTGACAAATAGAATTTAGTATCTAAGAAGGACACTTAATGGAGTAGAACTACAGGAAACAAATGAAGAAAGGGACCTGCGGGTACCAGTGAGTGACACCATGAAGGAGGAGGCTAAGTACTGTGACCAGAATTAGGCATTCCTATAAATGATTAAATTGTAAATGGAGAGATTATATTTTAATTAATAATTATTCCAGTATGTAATTTACTAGCTAGTCATTAATTACTTTCATTATTATTAGATTTTTACAGAAATGTGTATTGGGGCATGGCCTTGGTTGTCAAGGTAAGTAGCTAAAACAAGAGTATCAAACAGAATTTAATATAGAATGAAGGAGCACATGGATTCTCTCGTCATTTCTTTCTATCATAAATTTCCTACATTTCTTAAAGGGTGATGAGTGATACTGACTGTTTGGCTCAATATTCTCCCTTTTGCAAATAATGTTTAAAAAATACGAATATCAATCTCATACTAGAAAATTACATATATATTAATATCACATACTATATATGTTAGTGACATCTACGTGACATATTTCAAAGTTGCATGATTAACTCAACAGCCCAAATCCCCAGGAACTTTTTCTTCTCATTTTTTTTTAATGATATAAACCTCCCAGAAGCCTCAAGGAGCTGCCATTTTCTAAAAACAAAAGAATAATAAAACAAGCCAAATAAACATTTCCTCCTTTAGCCCAAATTTGGTACTTCTTCACAAAACATAGAGCCAGAGATACAGTATGGTAAATATTTCATCTAGCATCTCATGACAATTATTAGAAATGGGATCTTTATGTCTATGAAAAGCTAGAAATCATCGGGTCCAGCACTAGTTCCTAGCCCTGAAGAGAGTTATTAGACTTTAAAACTAAAATATTAATATGACTATCAAAAAAATTTAGTTAATTTGAAAATGTTTCTAAAATGTATTAGGTATGATTTTGTTTCATTCTGCATTCTGTATTTACCTTCAAATCTGGCTTGGTCAATAACTTAAAAACTCCAAGAAAATTAATTTATGTAGTTCACAGTCTTTTTGTGATAATCTGTGAATGGAAAAGAATTTGTAGTTCTCCAATGGTTTAGAAATAGTTCCCTCACCTCAGCTTAAGAAGATCTGAAATGTTTGCATGTTTAGAAGCGTTTATACAAAGTCCCTCCACTTCTCTCTCAAGGTTACCCAAAATCATGAAGGTGAAAAGAACCAAGAAGAAGTGAAATAATAAGTGATATACCTCAACTTTACCAAAGCTTTTTATATGGGTTCCCACAGTATTCTTGTCAGATTACAGAAGTATGGGTTGGATGAATGGACCATAAGGTGGATAGAAAACTAGCTAGATCATCAGGCTCAGTGGGTAAGGATCAATGGTTCAATGTCTAGTTAGCAACTAGTAAAGAGTGAAGTGCCCCAGGGGTCGGTCCTAGGGCCGTTTCTGTTCAACATCTTCATTATTGATCTGGATGATGGGATAGATTTCATGCTTAGTAAATTCACAGATGAAACCAAGCTGGGGGAATGGTAGACATGCTGGAGGGCAGAGATAGGATTCAGGGAGACCTAGACAAGTTGGAGCATTGGGCCAAAAGAAATCTCATGAGGTTCAACAAGGACAAGTGCAAAGTCCTGCACCTAGGATAGAAAAATCTCATGTATGGCTATAGGCTGATTGCTAGGTAGCAGCACTGCAGAAAAGGACCTGGGGGTTATGGTGGATGGGAAGCTAGATATGAGTCAACAGTGTGCTCTTGTTGCCAAAAAGTCCAATGGGATATTGAGCTGTATCAGTAGGAGTGTTGCCAGCAGATCAAGGGATGTGATTATTCCCCTCTATTCGGCATTGGTGAGGCCACTTCTGGAATACTGTGTCCAATTTTGGGCTCCTTACTACAGAAAGGATGTTGACAAATTAGAAAGAGTCCAGCGGAGGGCAACAAAAATGATTAGGGGGTTGGGGCACATGACTTACGAGGAGAGACTGAAGGAACTAGGCTTATTTAGTCTACAGAAGAAGGGGGATTTGATAGCAACCTTCAACTACTTGAAGAGGTGCTCCAAAGAGAAGGGAGCTAGGCTATTCTCAGTAGTTAGAGAAGACAGAACAAAGAGCAATGATTTCAGGTTGTGGCTGGGGAGGTCAAGGTTTGATATTAGGATAAACTTTCTCACTAGGCGGGTGGCGAAGCACTGGAATGCGTTATCTAGGTAGGTGGTGGAATCTCCATCTTTGGAAACATGTAAGGCCCAGTTAGACAAAACTCTGGCTGGGATGATTTAGTGGGAGTGGTCCTGCTTTTAGCAGGAGATTGTACTAGTTTACCTCATGAGGTCCCTTTCAACCCATATAATCTATGGCTATGTCTACACAGGCAAATTAGTTCAAATAAAGGAAGCTTAATTTGAACTAACTAAAGCCATGGCTACACTAGGCTTTAATTAGTTTGAATTAAGTGCTTCCTTAATTCAAACTAATAAATTTGAATATGCTATTTGATCTAAGGGTTAATTCGAACTAGTTAGTTTGAATTAACCAATGTGACCATGTTAGTTCGAACTAATTGCTTAGTTTGAACTAAACAGCCCATTGAACTCAATGCAATTCGCTAATTCGAACTAAGCAAGTGCCATGCATGGCACTTGCTTAGTTCGAACTAAATTTTGCTAGTTCGAATTAAGTTAATTCGATCTAACTAAAATTAGTTCGAATTAGTTAGTTCGAATTAACTGATTCGAACTAACTTTAGTAAGTGTAGACATAGCCTATGATTCTGTGAAACCAAAGACGATTTATTTTTTAAATGCTGAGTTTTGTTGTACAGTGAAACAGTGAAACTATTCTGTATTCAACAGAATATTGTATTATTGTATGCATTATTTCTTTTATATCCTTCTTTCTTTTACTGGCCCTCTATGCCAGTGGTTCTCAGCCTGCAACCTAATCAGCACATACCTGCAGCCTACTTGACATTCATAGATGCCATGGTTGTATAATTTTTGGTGGTGCCGTGGCCCTGAGTCCATGTTATGTGCAAGAGGGCTAGAGGAAGCAGCAAGGCAGTGTGCATGGTGGAGCATCTACCACATGGCGCTTCTTGGGACCAGGAGCAGCTCTTGATCAGGGTGCTGAGCCCAGGTGAAAGAGGGGTGAGGGGCAGGAGTGGGACAAGGAGGGGGAAGTTACAGCCATGCAATGCTGCCTGGGGCTGGGTGTGACTTTTGGCTAGAGAACTCAGCCCACATGGGAACAGGAGGAGGGATGGGGGAACTAGGCTGCTGCTGTGCCTCACAGTTTAGGACTGGGGCCAGGGTTGGAGCAGCTACTGGTCAGCTTCTGAGTGTGTCCAAAGGGAGAGAGGCAAAACAGACAGTCTACCAGGGCACTCGGGACCATTGAGCTCTGCACCTCCATGGCCAGCCCCCCAGCAGCACAGAAATATTGGTGAAGCTGAGCCCACTGTCCCCCATGTTGGTGGAGGACAGACACTATGTGCCCATATAACTTGATGCTTGTGGTGATATCATCAAGATCGTAAAGGTACTATTGGATGTGACCCTCAATGGTCAATAGGTGGAGATCCACTGCTCTGAGCTATTGAATCTGATAAATTTTTGCTCTACTAATGTTCTTTCTTTGTAATCCTGTTTCTTTAAAAAGAAAAGAAAATTTAAGAAAAGTTCACCTATGGAGATTCACTAAAAATTAGAATTATCTACTTAATATGCAAAAGAAAATTAAAGAAATTTTGCCAGGATTTCTTTTAAATTCTTTCATAATGTATAGTCTTGTGAACAGCTTTTTTTCCCTCCATTGATATATTTTATACGCAACACCAGGAGTTTATGGCAAGAAGGAACGTCATCAGCTCTGCTTTGAGTAGGGAAATATATTTAGTGATGAAAGCCATGTTGTAAGAATGCAAACCTGGGACAGGAGTAATAGTCTTTTATTTTGCTGTTATTTTCTTGCACAAATTGCAGGCAGTATGTTTGTCATGTAATCTCCATGGGTCTCTTTTAAAAACAAGGCATAGAAGAAAAGGATGACTCTTTCTAGAATCAAAAGGGGGAAAAAAATCATATGCAGCCCTTTGAAAAGACAAGTTTTCATTTAAATGCTGCTGATTAGCCATTTCTTTAAAATTAGTCTTGATTTCCTGGAGGAGGGTTAAAATGGTTTTAGTGACAAGTTTTTAAGACACTTTTACTTAGGCCAGGTACACACTACAGACTTTTGCCAATTTAGCAATGTCAGTCATCGTCGGGTTTGGACGCAGTTATACCAGCAAAATTGTACTTTTGGCAAAGTGGTTTATCTTGCTTAAGAAGACTGAAATAACCTATAATGTCAAAAACAGTTTTGGGTTTCATCCACATAAGATCACACTACTCGTATAGTTATAATGGTAGTCTATACCAGCAAAGTGCTCCTAGAGTAGACCTGACCTGACACTAAGATAATTTAAAGTAACGTTTGCATTTGATTTAAGGCTTCCATGCACAGCAAAGTGAATTCAGCAAAGCATGTTCCACATGCATTTACTCAGGCTATGCCTGCACTGCAATCAAAATTGTAACTGAAGCATAGGTAGACATACCTGCTAGATTTATGCTAATACAGCTAAAAGTATTCTCTCCAGTATGGCTTCCATCCCTTGGTTTCCACTGAAACCACTTTTACAAAAGTTTCTAATGACCTTGTTTTAGCTGAAGCTCAGAACCAGTACTCCATCTTCCTCCTCACTGACCTTCAAGTCATCAACCATGCTCTTCTTGATATATTGTCCTCTCCTGTTTCTCCTCTTATCTTTCAAAGCATTCTTTTAACATGTTCTATGGAGGATCATTCTTATCTCTTCTTTACCCCAGATATGTCTCTTTCTGTCCAAACTAAATCATGGCCTGTCTGTCTGACATCTCCTTGTGGCTGTCAACTCAAACTTAACATGGTTAAAACAGAGCTCTTAATCTTCCTCTCCAACCCTTCTTCCCTGCTTTCTTTTTCAGTCACTGTGGACAATACCACCCTCCTGTACCCGGGGTATCATCTTCGATTTGAATTTCTCTCTAAATCCTTACACCCAGCTACATCTAAATCTTACCATCTGTATACCATCTCTGAAATATGATCTTTTTAATCCATCCCAGCGCTTGTCATGTCATCATCTCATATTTTGATTATGGCAACATCTTTTTCTTTGGCCTCAACAAATGCCATCTTGCTCTGCCTATATCCATTCAGAAAGCGGTTGTAAAGATAATTTTATTCTAGTCTATCACTTTGATCATGTCACTTCTTTTTTTGCTCCCTCTTCTGCTTCCTTCTTCTCTGTTGCATCAAACATAAGCTGCTTGTTTTCACTTGTAAGATCTTTCATGGCTTATCCTACATATCATCTCTCATTAACTAGAAGTCAGCACCCATCTCCAATTGGCCCATGATGTCAGCCTCCACTACCTGTTTGTTAATTTTTCAAATAAGCACCTTCCTACTTTTCCTCATACTGCTCCGAACACTTGGGAGGTGCTCACTGTAAATATCCACAAAGCTACTTCATTATCCTTCTCAAAATCCTCCTTAAAACTTGTTCATGACACCTACAAAATTTGACATGAGCTAGGCCACAGGTGTAATAAGATCACTACTTATCATGATGACCAATATTTTATTATTGTCTTCTTGTACTCCCATCTGTCTGTATCCTTCTGTTGTCACTAGTTATATACTTAGATTGTAAACTCTGTGAGGCAGTGACAGTAATTTTGTTCTCGGGTGCTGGCCCATGACTGTGGCTCCTAGGTGCTACAATAATACAAATAATTAATATATACCAGTTACACATAAAGTCTATCTATGGAGGGGAAACCTTAGTTTGTCAAGAAATGGCTCAAAAAAGAAAGATGGAGTCTGTAGAAAGAGGCATAAGTTCACACAGTAATTCTCTAACACTCTCCACAATCTTCACAAATGCATGCAACCTCTCCGATTCTTAATTTTAGTCTTAAATACACACTGAACAAAAATGAACTTATTGCTGTAATGCAGACAGTTTAGGATCACAGGTGTATCAGAGGCAGCATATTTTTTATGCCTGGGGTCTATTGTCATTGCCAGAATACCCATAGAGCAAATGTTTATGCCATTTTAAGAGTGACATGTTAAAATAAATAATGTCACCCCTCAATGTCAGCATCAGAGCACAAATCTGAATCTTGAGAGTAGAGTGGTCTCTGCATATGTGTGTGTATGCACATAATTGAGTGCAACAGTGAAATAGTTCAGTTCCTTAACTCATCATGAGAGCATGCATTAGAAATAAAGGACTTTGATTTAATGTAAAGCAGTTTTACATAGAAAGCTTCACTTCTAAGACTTCATGTTGTACTGCTGTCAGAAATGGCGGAAGAAAATGTGAAAGTCCCAGAAACCAAACAGTAGATGCTAAACAGCTGTGTGATCTATCACTTTCAAACTCTTTTCTGGTTCAGCTCCATCATAAGTCTAGTCTCTTTGATTTATGACCCTACAGTAGAAGTCCCATAAAGAATCTCACTTGAGTCAAGAGAAGGGGTCCTCTCTAAAGAACTTAATTGTTCTTTTTTACAAGCACTATTGCAACAGAGGAAGCGTAGCTAATGAGTGTCTTTTCAGTGAAAATTCCACAATACCTGTAGTTTAGGAACTGTATTTCCAGTCTTGTTCCATCCTGAAACTCTAACTCTGTGACTGACTAGCACAGCCTGTGCTAAGCAGTTTTGGTCTGGACTTTGCATTCATAAAATAAACTGATGACAGCCGTTACAGGAACCACTTGTATAATGGGGCCAATTCTGTGTGGAGAACAAGTACGCCACTTTCTTCCCCCTTTAGAAGAAATACTTTTTTTTTTTTTAATCTCTTGCGAAAAGGCTGAAAAAAGTCATGGATTCTCTTGAGAGTGTGAATTAAGTAAGCCTCAAGAATGAAAGTAGAAGTAGCCAGCTACAGCCATCTTTAAACTGTATTATGTACAAACATCTAAAGAATGCTTTCACATGCATTTACTAAGGGTTCTGTGCTGCCATCTCCAGTCCAAAATGGAGGGAAGCAAAAACATAGTACTTGTCTGCAATGGGTCAGAGAATCATGGAAAAAGGGAATGGCATGGGAAATTATGAGACATCCAACATCTTAGTCTGATCTAGTGGTAGTCCTCTCTGCATGAACACTACACATCTGTATCTTGGACCAATGTTAAAAAGGGTTGGGCCAGGGTATAATGGGACAGAGCCAGAAAACACTATCTGTGGATATCGTGTTCACCTCAGAATCATGCAGCTTGTACTCCGCAAAGCTACTTTGAAATTACTGATACTACTAAAATCTTGCTCCTACACCCCAGAGGGAAGCAGTGTAGACTGTGGAGAGACACTGACAGAATTAGCGTTGACAGACAGACCAGGAAGCCAAATAGTCAATGACAGTGTGTAATTGGGCAGACACTGCATGCAATTAGAGCTGAAACGTGAGTTTGCCATGGTAGTACAATCCTTTCTGCAAACACCATAGCAACTGATTCCTCCTCTGGAAATGAAACATGCTGAGTTTCAGCATAACTTTTCAAAGTTCTTCAAAGGAAAGAGAAAATAATCGGGTTATGGACAAAAGCATCATTTTACTACATGTTTGGCCACAGCTTTGCAATTAACATAGGTTCCATACTTGCCAGCAGCTCTCTGCATACACACTACTGCTCTCAGGCTCAACATTACGTGATGTTTAGCACAGAGGAAGGGAACTGATCATGATTATCAGCTTGCAGAATGAGGGTCTAGTTTAGTCACATAGCTATTGATAATGATATCTAGGGGAACCTGTGTACTCTGCATAGCATTTTATCTCATTGCTTTGCTTTTAAAAAGAAAGCAAAACCAAAGACTTTTGCCTAATTCATAAATATGCTTCTTAACTGGAAATGTCATGCAAATAAAGAAAGATGGGAACTTTTTAGCAGCTAGTGTTTACTCTTGTTTACAAATTCTACAAAAAAGGCTTTGAATTAATGTTAAAAGATAGCAAGTGTACTGGCCATGTGGCCTGCAACAGGAACAATCTGTTGTTGGAAAAATATACTCTAATTTTGGTCTGGTTTATAAAATGATTATTACAGAGTGACAAGGACTTTTACAACTTTAGGCTGAAAATGTTTAAAAATAAATTTACTTACTTTTAATTAAGTTACCAAATGCTGCTCTTTTGTCATTCGGTGTGATTTCTCACAGTGGCTTCTACTTGTACTTAACTCTGTTTCAAGTGAAAATATACTAAAATATATGCTAACTATAAAGCATAAACTCACAATCCAAACCAAACTTCTCATGCTCCAATTTTCTGTTTAGCATCGGTACAGATTCAACCACACTAGTTAGTAGATGCTTTCAGATAGTTAATAGTATTTAGAATGTGCAGAATGCTTTTTTATCCATGGATTTCAAAGCATAGATTTGAAAGAGTGGGCAAACAATGTTATCTTTATTATACATTTAGGGAAATTGAGCTTAAGTGAATAGCTCTCAGTCCTAGAGCAAGTAAATGTCAGAGCCATGAACAGAGTCCAGATAAAGTCTGTCAGGAAGGGCATTGGGTTGTTAAAGTGCTAAATATGATATTATCCATGGTTTATCTGGATTTCAAGTTTCTCAGCTTTCCAGTCCTCACAGGCTGTGAAAATATTTCCAATCCTCACAGGCTGTGAAAATAGTCTTGAAAACGTGAATTGAATGTAAACAAGTGAAGTCATACACCTGAACCTATAAAAAGCCTGAATAAAAATACTCTGCGATGTGACCCGTATTGTATATCTCAATAGGTTATCAAGTGTGAGACCCCAAAACTGCAGTTTAAATGTCACAGACATCAACTCTTCAACTGCTGACCATTTTAACAAAATAAATAAAATAAAATCCACAAATGAGCTTATCCCACAACCCAGACTTTCTTCCATTGGGAAATTCAGTAGAAGAATAAATAACACCAGGATTACTGATTGAGTGCATTATTCATTTTCATATCTCATTAATCACAAAATCCCCATTTTTAAAAATGAAGGAAGTTGCTGCAGAATTTCCAGTGGAGGAGACAGAACAATGTAGAATCCATGGGGTTTTGCTGCAGAATGTAGGCTCAGCTTGTAGGTCAGCTGGGCCTTGACTATAGTTATGAAGTTGTAAAACTATAAGATCTTAGCCTATGAAGACTTTGAGAATGCAAATAGAGGAGACTGGGTTGTGAATAAAAAATTGGTAAAGTATTTATAAGACTTTAGCAAACACAGGATCACTGCTGTTTTTGGAAGCAATGTTTGTAACCATCAGAAGGAGTAACATATAGGCCTCAGCTTGTAAAATATGGTTATTTTGTATTGTCACTCTCTTATTGTGTAATTTATACATGTGAAAGAATGATGAAGCATAACTGAGGGGCAACTGATCAGCAATCCCATACCTGTGTAATGTGAAACAAATGGAAGAAAATATTTAAGGAGAGCTGAGTGACATTTTTTGAATGAAACTCTCTTTTGGGGCAAGATAAAAAGTGTGGCTATAGAGTTGACCTCAGGAAAAACTAAAATACCTTGTCTTCACTGTGTTTTTACTTTGGGAAAGGTCATGAATATTAGTTATCCTGAGGTTAAAAAATACACCTTAGCAGTGAAGAAAAGGCTTTAAACTATGTGGTCTGGCTTCTCTAGAGTTTAGTGGATGTATGTGTAAATATGATACATATTTTGAAATCAGAGTATTTTTAATCTAATCTTTTACTATTTTAAGAGTTTTCTTATTAGATTTTATATTATACTTTCGTATTAATCAATGCAATCAGGACTCATAAATACTATTTTATGACCTCACAGTACTAATCATGATATCAGAAAATGCAGAAATTGCAATAAAGAGTTCCTACTCAGAGTTAGGTTTTGTTTTTTGATGGATGCAAAACTAATGTATTCATATTCAAACAGTTAAATTTAATTGCAGAGTTTCCCAAGGGAATTATCTTGATTTGCAACTATTTATGATAAATAGGAGAGAGAAGGCTGCTGTCAATGAACTTGTACTTTACTGAAGAGAAAGGTAAGCAGCATCAGCAGGACTTCAGGGAAATTAGACATCATAGTTGTTAATATAACTGAGTGATGTGCTGTACCAATTAAAAACAATTTAACAAGCTAGCATACCAGATATCCACTGGAAGTTCACAGGTATTTTGGCATAATAGGGGTCTGTTATCCCATTGAGTCAGAAGGTAGTTACAATTCACATTAACAGTAATGAGAGTTAATCATTCAAGTCCTCCCATTCATTTATTCGGGTGTCAAGTATGACGCTTAGGGTGCGTCTACACTTACAAATTAAGTCGACTTAAACTTGCTTGAATTCACTTAATTTAATCTGCGTCTACACTACATTTTCCTTAAGTCGACTTAAGCAGCAGCTTAAGTCGACTTAAGGAAAATTAAAGTCGACTTTATAAAACCTAGTATAAAGTCAACTTTACTGGCTTTGTTAAGTCGACTTAGCCAGTGTAGACGCAGATTAGCCCTAAATCGACTTTAAGTCGACTTAAAGGGCTCCAGGGCTCCCCCACTGCCCTCCCTGACAGTGTGGCTGGCACAGGCAGAGCCTGCGCCTTCCCCCCCCCAGGGCAGGACAGAGCTCTGCTCAACCTGTTCCTATGCCCTGCCAGTGTCCCTGTCCTGCTCAGCACCCATTGTACCCAAGTACAATGGGGCAAATGCTGAGCACCCTGGCACTTGGCAAGGGGTGCCCCCCCTGCCACTGTGGACCAGTCCCAGGTCCACCTAGCCCCTTCAAGTTGACCTAGGTGTCCAGTGTGGACACTCTAAGTCAATTTGGCAGGGTCCCCTTTAAGTCGACTTAATTTTTGAGTGTAGACATGCTAAGTAGACTTAACAAAGTCGACTTAAAGTCGATTTTGTTAAGTCAATTTAGCAAAGTCGACTTATTTGGCCAAGTGTAGACATAGCCTTAGAGCCTCTCAGTGCCCACTGCCATATAACAGCAGCTCCTGTCATGCCCAACAACCGCATAACATCTAACACATTGCTGTCATGATATTTATATATAGAGAATGAAGCTTAAGATACCAAATGGAAACGTATACAGGTCATCTTAGGAGTTGCATGATGTATGTGTGTGTGTTAATTAAAAGGTATATATGTAAATTAAAAATGTATTTAAATCCATGTAACCAGGCAGTGTTGATAAACAAGATTTCTTCAGCTAAAAACATGCTGATGTACCTGTCTGCACATGTATTTGTTGGGAATCAAGTATTCTGATGCCAACACAAAGATGTTTTATTTGCATTTTAAATCAACAGAAAAAGCAAGTTATCAGGAGAAGGAGAAAACAGGATGGCATCCGCTCTCTGGAGCACAAACAGCAGGGGAGAAGAACTTTATCTGGGGATACGCTTCAAAAGAACACATTTGAAAGGTTTACTGTACTATAAGAAGAAGGGGAGAGGACCAATTTGTTATCTGTCACTTAGGAGACAAAGAGACCAGCACGCTGCATATTTCATGAATGGTGAATCCTCAGCAATATGGGATGTGTGACACAATGGTTGTTTGAGGCAAGACATTTATCTTAGTAAAGACTGTAGCTTGTTGATCAAGTTTTAGTCACTAGGAAGTATGTTTATACTTCGGTTTCTATAATCCCTGCTTAGGATCACTTGAATCTCTGTTCTTTATTAATAAAATTATTCTTGATGTATTATAAATTCATTTCAGTGCTGTTGTATTAAAGCAAAGTGTACATCCTCTACTGAGCCAACAGGTTGGTGTGTATTCTCTCTCTTTGGCCAGAGTGTTCAGTGACAGGGGTTTAATTCTGCAGGCTGTGCTTCTGGAAAGTTCAGGAATTGAAGTACACCAAGGGTTAACCTTAAGGCAAAGTTAGGCCTGGCAGAGCCTGAGAAATCTGTGGGGCTTGCTTACAAACCTGAATGGCAAGGAATTGTCACTCATTTTAGCACCAGGAGATCCTTTTTATGCTGAGGCAGAGGGATAACAGTTCTGAACAGTCCAAGAATGCGTCATAAATGGATCCCCAAATTTATTTATAGTGTTGTTTGTGCTGGTAGAAACCACTTCTTGGTATCACTTAAAAACTCATAGATCCCTGCAATTAACACCCAGAAATCCTTCTTTCTATCTGAAAAATAAAAACCTTTAGCTAGAATAAATTAACTAGGTAACAGTTTCCAAAACAGCAGATCTTCGTAATTGTGTGTGTATGTTCTGTGAGGAGGAAGAATGAGATAGGAATGTTATATCTGGGATATAACAGACTTTTACATAAATAAAAGAACATACCAGTTAAGAGATTGGAAGCTTACTGTTTATTTCCATAATACAACAGGATTAAAAATTGGCTGTTGCCATCACTTAGTTTTAAAGGGGACTTATTCCATGGAGAACTGCATAAAATACTGATGCATAACACAGACCTAGAAAATGCATTTTTTCTCTGTAGCCACTGATATGGACACTAATATGCTTTATTTTATGAGAGACATGCACAGGGACAAGCAGTATTAAAGGCTTAGGCTCACTTTTGATGAATATATATCAACAAAAATTTCTAACTAAGGGCAAAAATGATAAAAACCAACAACAAAAGCCCATTTTTTACAAGTTATTGATAGAGAAGAGAGGCTTCAAATCCCAGCTGTACACAACTTGCTGTTAATCAGTTTGAATAAATATTATATTTGTCTCCCAGACATAAGAGGAAATGTTCCCTAATATAGTATGCTTCTGCTTCTGCACTTGTTATAGTTTACCTGTGATCAAGGACTGCATTTGACCATAGTCCTTATATCGTGGAAAAACAGTGATAGAAATCTTTAACCATGTCTTGCCCAGAATCACAAAAGCTAGTCAGAGCTGAGAAGAGATCCTATTTCTCCTTAATTTCAGTGTAATGTCTTGCACAATGAACTGCATGGCTCTCATTGTACTGGTGGTATACGCTTATGTTTTTTATAAATCCCTAGATTTCATGGATTTTTAAGGCCAGAAGTGATCATTATGATAATTTAACTTGCTGTATAACTCAGGACACAAAACTTCAACCCATAAATCCTGCATTGAGCTAGAACATCTCTTTAGAAGGACACCCAATCTTTATTTAAAAACTTTGATAGAGAATCCACCACCTTTTGAGTTAAATAGTTCCGGTAATAAAGGCTAACTTAACATGCCGTCTGAAAGTAGTCTGTTCCCTGGAGAATGTTTTTCCAATGATCAGACTAGTGAACTTTTTGAAGATGTGGCCATAGTCAATACTTGCTGAAAGATAGTGTATTTGTGTACTGCAAAATATTGCCATAGTACTTGGCATGGTGAATTCTATGTGACATACTGTTATTATATGCTCCAATCACAGGTTGTGTGTCTCCATGAGACCAAACCTTGCCTGTCTTACATTTCATGCATCTCCATTGACTTCTGTGTAGTTGCACATGGTGTAGGTTAGTTCATGGCTCATATGGCTCATAAAGTTAAGTTTACAAAAATGCTACCAGCTTGCTACTGTCATTACATTTTACATTATTATCATTCTCAACCAATTTTGTGGTGTTTGGGAAGTTAGTAAACCAGAACACTTTGCAATACTAGAAAGAAAGAAAGAAAGAAAGAAAGAAAGAAAGAAAGAAGAGCTGAGACCTGACAAGGTTTACTAAAGAAATAAGGTGTCTGAAAATATTTTAAATATTTTTAAGAAATCTGTGGCCATCTCTCCACAGACATTCTAAACTTCAGAGCATATGTACATCAAACATGTAGACACATGATCTCAGAACTTGGTGCTCTAAATGCACCCGCCTTTATAAGTCAAATAGGACACTCTTTGTTTAGGTGTTAGAAGTGCAGGGCTTCTGTCAGACAACTGAGCAGTTCATATGCAATCCAGAAAATTTCAGTGGCATACATGCTCATTAGCCAGTTTGTATTAATATGGATTATCCATCTAGTCTTGTGAAAAATTGTTTAATGATGAGATGAGATTTAAAAGCTCATGACAACATGGTGAGACAGATGGAAGAACAGTGCATTACTGCACACATGACAGCATGTATTAGGAAGCCCTATTGTAGAAACATGCAATGAGCTCTTCCACTTTCTGAAAATCACACATGCCAACTGTTGGCAGATTACTTCCATTATGCTTAGACTTCAGTTGAGATGTTTATATTTTGCTACATTGAAGTGTGACTTTCTGATGAGAGCAAGTATGTGCTGTTTAGGAAAGCTGACAGTTTTCTATTGTAAATTAGGTTGGATTTGTAGATATATCTATATCTATATCTATAGATAGATGTAGATATATATATATCTATTGATAGATATAGATAGATAGATATAAATAAATATAATTTTGGTTTTACTCTAATATCTTACACATTTCTTCAGATCAGATCCTCCCAGCCCTCCCTAGTGTGAAACCAGTTTTATGTTGCTTATTTCCATGGCAACATATACAAGAAGAATTGTTGGTTGTGAGTAGAGTTTTGAGATACACAGTTAAATATTTTCATCCATTTTCATCAAAAGAGTCATGTAACTACTGCATATATAGCCCAGATGCTTTGGTGTCTAGAAAGGGACGTACAGAGAACTATTTGGTATGAAAAAGATAACCATCGGAATTTGCCTGAGACAATCACATGGAAAAGTATTGGCACATAAATTGTTTTTAGAGAATGAGCAGGTGACCCAAGAAAATTTAAAAATGGCAATTTCTTGACTCCATTTCACTACCAAAGGCACTGCATTTTAGCATAAAATACTATTCTTTTCTCAGTATATTTTAGTTTCTCACGTACAGAGCACCAATAATCATCACTTAAAAAAACTCAGATAATTTTTAAAATACACCTGTCCTTTACAGAGAAGAGTCAAAGTGTTGTGAAGTTTAGCCTTGCGACATTACAAACATTTCTAGTAAGAGCATGAGCTCAATAAACATGTTATCTCTGCATGCTCACATAGACTAGTTATTGCAAAAATGATTTGCATTTCTGATAAGCAGGTCTTTTCACTGGATTGGAATTTACTGCAGGAAATAAATTGCAGTGATTTCTAGAATAAATACATAATGCTTTTGCTATTCTGCAATTATCTGCAGAGGAATTAGTAGAGATTAATTTTTCTTCGGTGTGATTTTATTGACAAATCCTTGAAATTAGACAAGAGAAAACAATTTTATACACATAGTCAGCTGAATTTGCATGACTTCATCAATACAACAATATCAAGTCTCTATGTGTGTACATTTTTATGATATCAATAATTTGCTCTTCATTTCAAAGGCAAAAGAAATATTTCCTTAAACAAAAGAAACATACAGGCTAAGAGGTAAGGCTAAGAGATAGTACTACATTCTGCTTTCAGTTATAGTGTTGTAAATCCTGATTTATGATCGTGTAATTGAGAACAGAATCATTCCATTACAAACCAATGGAGAGGTGAGTGTGTGTCCATGTAAAAAAAAATCATGATAAAGGGTTCTTGTGACCTTTTATTTGAGAAGCTTTCACATCTCCATTGTGTGTAGGAAACTTTTGATATTTCACAGGACAAACAAAGCACTCAGGCTAAACAAGTACCTTTTTTGTCCCACGAGATTCCATTCAGCTTTGATTGAAACACTAAGTTTTAAAAACTGGCATTCCCTTTCTCTCATTTGCGTTCCTCAAGTAAATTTTTGCAGTTCTAAAATAATAACTGAACAAACATACTTTTGAGGTTGGGTTCATCTTGATGCAGCAGCAGCAAATGATATTTTATTCAGACTACCTGAGAGCAGCTAGTGTAATTGTAGCAAATAGTGAGAAATCACACTGGGCTGTCACTATTGGACCTGGCACATAGCTCTATGTCCACCTCTGGATGTAGCACCCAACCCCAGAAGGTCATTCTCTCTGCTCCGAGAGCATCAAATGGGACCAGAGTTTCTCCAACTGCATGGTAGCAGAGAATAGAATGGTCCCCTCTTCAGTGGCCACTCCAAGGGACTGTAAAACATGGACCTAATAGTCTCTATTCCTCTGTAGGCTACCTGGCTTTTCCTGCTCATCTGTAATATGGCTAGATATATTAGATATATAGAATATAGTTCCATGATGAGAGTCAGTGCTGAATGCTCATTGGTCAAACCCTGATGATGTTGAGGGATCCAGGAAGAGTCACTGTTGCTGTACTTAATAGATATTTTCAAAATATTTTTCCTTTTAAAAATAATAGGTAATTGGATACTTCTTTTTTAAAAATTAAAATAATCTTATTTAAGTTGCAAAACCAAGCCCTTAGAAGTTAGGCAGTGACTGAATTAAAGTTGTCTGTGGACCACTTGTACGTCATGACATGATCTTTAATTACATGATCACATCCTAATTTTTCCAATGGGTACCTTCCTCATTCAGTCCACAGATCAGATGAAAAGAGGGCAAAAATAACATCAAGTGGGCAACTGAAAATAAGTCATTTGCAAGCTTTACTTCTTAAAGTACCTTTCTTTTACCATGTGTTTTCTGTTTTGATTGGATTTATATAACATATATGTGCAAAGATATCTCGATATGCTGGCCACATATATGGAGATGAATGCCATACGATAAATTATAGATCCATATGATAAATGAATTTATCATACACTTTGGACTTCCTCCTCTACCCTTTGTCCAGTAATCCATCTCCTCTTGGTCTTATTCTGACATGCCCACTGCAGCTTCAAACAGACTCCTTTTTCTTTAACTCAATCTCTCAGAGGAATTTTTCTTACATCCACCCAAACATCCACCCGCCTGAAACCCAGGACAGACATTTTTAATTCCTGAGTCACTGACAACTTTTTATACTTAAAAAACATCCATTACATTGCTGCCCTCAAGTTTATGCCTGGAATATGGCACTGGAATGAAGAGATTTTTGGCTTCAGTGGGGCCAAGCCCCTGCTTCTAGCCCTTGAAGAGCCAAAGGGATCAGGTTTTAAAATGGTGACATTTTAAAATATAGATAAGATTTTTTACTTTTTAAAGAGGTTTTATTTGGGTGCTTCTGATGTCCAGTACAGTGGAACTTCTAGTTGAGGCAGCTGGAATTAGAAATGGAGGAACATGAAAAAGAGTTTCACTAAACATTTGTATAGCAGAAACAATAAAATAAAGTAAAATGTAGGGTGCTATAAACGTCTTTTCAGCCTACATTCTGGGATGGGCATATATAACTTGTGAATGACTTTGCTATTTATGAATGATGCAGCCATCCCTAACTCCTAATTCATGTGATTAAAACTTTTATAACCTATAAATACAGGTGTCTTTTGTGCTTCTTTTGGTGCTGTGATTGTTCAGTGGAGAAGTACACCTGAACTAAACACTTTGCAGTTCATGTGGCTATAGATGACAGTTGAACTTACGCTGACCGTGAAAAAGAATCAAATTGTCTCCATAGAAAATTTTGATTCTGCAGAAACCACATTTCAACGGAAAATTACAAAGCAGTTCCAGTCAATAACATACAGTTCATGATGGTCCATATCAAGACCTGTGTGGGAGGTTTCACTTCTGTAAGTGTGCATAGAAATTTTTCCAACAATTTTTTTGAGTGAATGTGGAGAATTATAATGGTGTAGTAATTTTCTGGTAGTGCTGGATAAGGTCTGATAGAACGCTGGCAGACATATTGGAACTTAGATCGCACTGCTAATCTTATGCACTAAACTAAAGCAAAACTGAGACCACCACATTCATTTCACTGTGCATGTTCAGAGTATGCACGTTGCATATTTTCTACTGTATACATATTCATTTTGAAACTGTGCATTTGACATATATATATATATATATATATATAATATGCAAACTTTAGAACATAGCTGCATTTCTATAAAGAAGCCACATTTAAGGTGAAATCCCATTGCAAGATTCAAAACTATATTCAAGATTCATATAATTTTTTTAAACATTTTTCAGTCCATAATTCAAGTGCCAGGCCAGAGGTACCAAAAGGATGCATAATGCCAGATGCATTATTGTGTTACTGAATAGGCCATACAACCTATTCATGTTAATTCAATTTACAGACATTTACACTGTTCTACTTAATCTTTCATTTCTCTTGTCCACTGCCAAAACTTGCAGGAGAAGCCAATTATTGGTAACGCTAAGCTCTGTATATGACTCTGGGATGGACATTCAAGTTAAAGACAATTCCAAACAAACTCTAATTTATGAAGCGCAGAGACAAAAAGGTAAAGTGTCGTTGTGGTTTTACTACATCAGCATCTAGTCCATTCTGAAAGTTAATAGATTGTTGATTGCATTAACATAGTTAACTTTTTTTATTTCCTGTACTTAAAGGCAGCGGCATGATTTCTTAAGAGGGAAAAGTAAAAAAAGCTATTGAGAGACAGACATCCTTGAGTGTTCTGAACGAAGGACTGGGAACTAGGACTAAGTTGTGAGTATGAAATAATTTATGATGTAGTAAAATTCTGTGATTGTGACTTTATTGCCTCTGTCACAGAAGAAAACTAGGATCTTCTGTGTTTTCTTTCTATGGCAGGGTTTGTTTTTATCAGATTGTGTTTTCCACTCCCAGTACCTGAGATTCTTTCCTTCTCACTATTTCTGTTGCTAGTTGTCAGATCTGGGAAGCATAAAATATCAATAATCCCATTACTATTTAACATTAAATCACCCAAGAAGGGCCTTAGAGAACAATGAACTATTTGGCTTATATGTAGGCTCTGGATAGAACCAGAAGCACTAATCTAATTACTAAATATGTTTTCAAAATGTATTGCTGCTTGGTATAAAATGACCCTATACATCTAGTCCTCATCACTGATATTATATATGATATATTCAGGGCACAAAGAGGTTAAACACACTGTTAAAATGTAAAGCCTCCCAATTAAATGGTCTGAGGATCTACAGAGAGTGACTATACAAGAAAAAAAACAGACAAAAACATGTAAAAGTCTATTTTTCATTCAGATTCTTACAATCATCCTCAGCAGAAACAACTTGCATCAGTAATGGCAAAAGTAGACAGTGCCAAAGTGGCACAGACAGTGAATTCAAATACAGACAGTATGGTTGTATTTAATAAGCACAGCGGGTGAACAATTGGATTTGAAAGGGAAATTAAATGGGTTGACCTGAGTGCAAAGTCATTTATTGTCTAGCTCTATGCTTTCTATTTCATGATTACTGCAAAGCTCTTTTGTAAAGCAATATGAAGGAACACTATTGTGATTGTGCATCAGTTAAGGATGGTAACCACAGTAGGAAATACAAATACATTTTAAAAAGTCAAATTCAATCAGCCTTTACCTCCAAGCTGTTACATTCTCTTTTCTTTTAATCTTTTTTTCCTGTGTGTTGCCTACTTTAAGCATCATATTGTTTTCACTAAGGCCATTTCTTGATGCCTGATAATACTATAAAGTAGAAAAATTACCAGAGATTAAGTGGAAGACTGCTCTAATACTCTAGCCTCGTGCAGCCCAAAACAGATACCACCCGTTGGTTAGTTTATTATCCTCTAACCTCTCAAAAGAGAAATAAACAAACCATCTCACAATGTTACTTTAAAAAAAAAAAAAACAACCCTCCTCGTTATTGTTTGTATATTCAAATTAGCTTCACAAAGCTGAGACCATCCATTCAATGTTGAAGACAAGAGAGACTGCAAGAACTGGAGCATACAAACCCCAGTTTTCAGAACTGTCAATTTTTCACTTTCAAAGGCCACTAAAAAGCATCATGAAACTATTCAGGAAAAAAAAGCAAGGGGAAATGAGGATTTATTTGTCCAATCGTTAGTGAAAAAGTGGTAGGGTAGGTCTCTATGCTCTCTGGAATAAATATTTCCTGGCATTTGGCCATTGAAACTCAGGAATTTTTACAGACTCTAATGCAATTGTTAGAGACTTGCCCTATACACTTCTGAGACATAAAGCCATGTTTCAAAATGGAATGCAAATCATTCAAACCATGAGTCACATAAAGCAGATAATCTAAATGAAGAAAGGAGGATATGAAAGCAGGACAAAAGGTGTCACAGGTAATTATAAAGATGCATCTGGTCCCTAGTTAATTTTGACAAAGCTGTTTTTGTGATTTATGGCAGGTGCTTGTTTATAAACCCATTTTTGCACAGACACAGAGAAGCACATTCATCATTCTGCCTGGTCTTCATCATTAGATAAAAGTCACTTAAACAGAGCTTAAATCCAGATTCCTGCTACCTTGGCATATCAACCAGGCTATTTGTCTTTATTTATTTATTTGTATTGACCTGAGGCTACTAAGTCGAGTTTTGACAGAGGTTCTACTTATATCACATGTTTAAGTCAACAAGCAAAAAGGAATTCAAGTCAGTATCTTGGAAATTAGCAAAGCAACACCAAAAGATAACGCTCCTTTTAACATTGATTTCTATTTATTCATTGTGCTCTATAGTTGTGCTCCGTGCCTATTCAAGCTAACCATTACACTGACTGTTAGAGATTAAAGAGATATGTATTTTGACAAACAAATAAACAACCATGCAATGTTCCCACTCTGCAGTGATGTCAGTTGTGTAATATGTGCTTCCACTATTGAAACCTAGGATAATGGACTGAGTTCGATGCTGGTAATTTTTTTTTTTTAAATATATGGACTGAGGTTGCTAGTCCCTTTCTGAATCACAAGAAAGAAAGAAAGAAAGAAAGAAAGAAAGAAAGAAAGAAAGAAAGAATTTGTTTTTGGAGGTCTTGTCATCTTCCTGTTCTATATGCAATGGCTATAATCTAAATGGTTTATATAGTGTAAGATTCAGTTGGAGATCTACAGAAGCACCAGTTGAATACTATTTACTATATATATCAAAATACATCTTCCAGCTTTTTACTCTAGCTAATATAGCATGCTGACTCAATTATCTACATTGAAAAGAAATGCAGTGTGGGAAACCAATACAATATATAACCTTAATTTGAAAAGTTCCAAAGGGGTAGCCATGTTAGTCTACTGCAGAAAAACAGAGTCCGGTGGCATTTTTAAAGACTAACAGATTTATTTATTGCATGAGTTTTTGTGGGAGAAAGTCCCACTTTGTCAGATGCTTGAAGATGGGGAACTGTTAGTCTTTAAAAGTGCCACAGGACTCTGTTTTTCTTAATTTGAAAAGGGGCTTCTCTTTTGTGGGCTCATCCTTATGCAGGATTGATGAGGGCAAAGTGGAAGAGAAAGTGAATCTCCAGTGACATGGAAGCAGAAATCGGTGAGGGAACAGAGAGGAGCATAGTCACACCTGTTCCTTATGCAAATATAGTTCCAAATTAGATAGATGCATTAGAAAATGTACATGCAGTTTTTTACAGGTATAAAATAATTGTTATTGAACTCATATATTGTACTAAATTAAATTCATTTTATTATTGGCTTGATTTTTACTCAACATGCATGTTCTTTACTTCATTTTATTCCAGATTTTTAGTCCAGACAAATATATATATCAGACAAAGCTTAAACCAAATGCAAAGAGATAATACAGTGTAATAAATATAGGACCAGATTTTAAGCATGCAAATGTATATGTATGAAATTTATGTTTACAAATACCCACTAAGTGTGATGAACTTGCTATATATAAGTATAAATGTGATTTGATTAATGAAGGCAAAATATAGACCTGCTTATCCACATTTTCCCCTAAAGATAAACATACTTCACATTGTGTGTAATTTGTAAAGATTTTCAGCATGCCTTTTGCTGGGAGATGCTTATTTACAGTACATTTTTTAAAACAATATGTGAGATTGTATGTTAAAAATAATAAATTTGAGCTTCATATGATTTGCCTTCTGGTGTTGGATCCTTTAGGTTTCATGTTTTCAAACTTTTGTCAGCAATTATGAGGGCTAGAAACATATTTTTTTTAAAGAAAGCTGAGATGTTCTACTTATCACATGACTCAAGGAGATGGAGCTTTAGCAAAAACCAACAAATATCATAAGAATAACAATAAAAATGCAGGAGTTGGCAACACTGGGGCTATCAGTTGCAGGATTAATTAATAATCTGTTGCTGTCATTTCTTTGCCAACTAGTTTTGAGCATGTGCACAAGTTCAACTGCAAGCTCTTCCAGGCTTAATTTGATTGCTGTATATAAATCAGCTTGAATAACACTTTATTGGAAATATGTAAAAACTGCCTTGCCATAAGCTATGTGTTTAATTGACAGAGCTCTTTCATAGACTCATAGACTCTAAGGTCAGAAGGGTATGATCATCTAGTCTGATCTCTTGACCTTTCAGAAGGTTTGTTCATTAGTAAATAATTTATTCAAACATATTTAGTCTTCTTTTGTGTTTATAAACTGTCTGGAAGCGTCCTATGAATTTCTCGAGTATGTATATTCAAAATTATTTTCCAATGAATATCAATGATGTTCTGTTGATTGTTCACCATCAGTTCATTGTGTGCATTCAAGGTCTAAAATTCATGCTGAGTTGATTCATTTTGATTGGAGACAGACCACGCTTTGTATTGATTGTGTTCCTCGATTGGCTTAGTGTAACTGTTCACGTGTCACTTCAGATTTCAAATACGTGAGTGTTTTTACAAGAAATCTGAATCTGTTTCTGAAAAAGCATATTGCTAGTAAACTTGCACAAGATGGAAAAAAATAAATGCTTCAGAAACACACAATGAAACTAAATCATATATCATACAGTATCCCTGTTCATTATGGGAAAAAGTTGTGTATAAATACACCACGAAGAGTAGGGCAAATATTCATACAGAAAATACCACTAATATAGATTCCATATTAAACACTATTAGACCTGCAGTTATCAGAGCATGGTCACCTCTGTGTCATTTGCTCTCATTACTCTTCTGAGATGTGTTGTATCCAGACAGTAACCAGTCTGATAACTCTGAATACTGTACATATCTGGGTTTTGCTCATATGTCTGAGAGAAGTATGCATACATCCCTGTGCTACACACAGTTAGGTCAATGGAAACTCAGTGGCCAGCTACACAAGATTGTGTGCCCTGCTACATAGTAAAGTCAAAATTGTATCTGGCAATATCAGGCTAAAACCAGAAAGACATGGTTCCTTCCTTTCTGACCTCCCAGGCATTTGGAAGTAAGCAAGCTGGATGATCTATTTGGATGTTGTATCTGGCTTCCTTGATATATCCTGTTTGCTCTGCAGGCTGGTTTGAAGGGGAGTCTACCCCTCCATTCTGACCCACTCTCCAGCATATAACTTGCACCCTATTGAGTTGCACTGAAGGAGCAGGGAACAGACTGCAGATTTGGGTGGCCCATATGCAGACTGAGGAAGGGATCTTTGCACTCTTCCACACTTTTGCACAGCCATGAGCACACCAGTTACCCACTGGCAAATTATTATTGCCAAATTCTGCATAATGGTGCTTACATCTGAGTAGGAAATTTGGTTCTTGCCCTTCTAACTGAAGATGTAGACATCCTGCAGTATTTTAAATGGGAACAGTACCAAGATGACCTATTTTCTAACATATAAAATAAGCCACGGAACAATATAGTTAGAATTTAAACCCTCTGATGTGCAAGCAATTTAGTTTCCTTTCAGAGTTTATAAATCTCATTACATTTCCTATATTTTTAGTAGTACATAGAGACAGGAAGTTGTTTTGGATCATAGAATAACTATCTCCAAAGAGATTGCCTCATTACAAAAAACTATAATGCAGTAGAAAAATAGAGAACCAGAACTGCTCCACAATTACTATTTTATTTGTCATTATTTCCATTTTCAGGAGATTTTTTTTCCCTGGCTTTTTAAAATTCTCTCTCCTTCCAGGTCTTGCTGCAGTAGAGACTTCTTTAGGGATTTCAGTTTCTAGGTTACAGAAAAAGCGCTCTCCTTTCCTTAAGGTCTCATGTCTATTTTTAAACCTAACCTCTTTCCAAATACCATATTTTTCTCTTTCTGATATAAAAAAGAAAGGAGCCTTACTTTCAGTGTTAGCAGTGAAAAACAAATCAAAGGGAATGTTCTCTCATCTTTTACTGGTGTTATGGAGGGAATCAAAGGTTACCTTAATTCCAACTCTTTTATCTCTGAGAATACAGTATTTAGTTTTTACCCAAACTGAAACTCATTCATATAAGATTGCTTCTTAATCTCCTGATTAAGTTCACATTGCTGGATATAAACAAAGGTCTTTTTTTTTCACTTGCATTCGTTCACTTGTGTCAAATTCAGAAGCAATGCATGTCATGATGATACAGGGAATCACAGTCAATATTAAGCAAAAGGGAATTATGAGAAAAAAACAACTACAAATATGAACAAAATAAATCACAACAAAGTTGAGTTCTAGCTTTGCCTCTAACTGAAACCTGAGCCTTTCAAAATGCAGAAATATGTGTTATACTTGATAGTGTGGAACAGAATTTTTCATCTCAGAATATGCTGAGTCAGGGACTTGAATCTAGTTTTCCCACATTCTAGATCAGTGCTTTAATGAACAGGATTTAAAGTGTGAACTGTCCTGCCCTTCAAACCAGAAAGTCCTGGAACCAGCAACAACAACAACAACAACAAAAGAAACCATCCATTGTGCATTTCAACAAAATTCTATTTTTGTGAAAATGTTCAAAATATTTTGTTCTTCTTTCAGTGGGGAACACTTTTTTAAAAAACAAAAATCCTTGTAAGTAGCTACAGAACAGAATTGTCACTTTTCTGGACTGCTCTAAAATAACTACAATATATGGCATGCAAAAATGGTATAAGTTACACCTCTTTATGCTTATTTAAATAGCTTTAGGTCCAGTCTAACAACATGTAGTAGAATTTTTTTGGATTGTCTACATAAGGACATCCAGGGGAATTTGTTATTTCATTTGTCCATGCCTCAATCTACTTGTCCATCTCCCAAAATAGGTCTATAATAATAATAACTGGCCTCACAGTGGAATTTTGAGTCTTAAAAATATTTGTATAGTATTTTGAGATGCTCAAAGTGAAATGCAAACAGCATATATTTGAAAATATCAGGCTACAAAAGGGCACAGTATTGTACAATGATGGGATATGGCACATTGGGCCAAAAGAAATCTCATGAGGTTCAACAGGACAAGTGCAAAGTCCTGCACATAGGATGGAAAAATCCCATGTACTGCTACAGGCCGGGGACTGATTGGCTAGGTAGCAGCACTGCAGAAAATGACCTTGGGGTTATGGTGAATGGGAAGCTGGATATGAGTCAACAGTGTGCTCTTGTTTCCAAAAAGGCCAATGGCATATTGGGCTGCATTAGAACGAGTGTTACCAGCAGATCCAGGGATGTGATTATTCCCCTCTATTCGTCACTTGTGAGGCCACATCTGAAATACTGTGTCTAGTTTTGGGCTCCCCACTACAGAAAGGATGTTGACAAATTAGAAAGAGTCCAGCGAAGGGCAACAAAAATGATTAGGGGGCTGGGGCACATGACTTACAAGGAGAGACTGAAGGAACCAGGCTTATTTAGTCAGAAGAAGAGAAAACTGAGGAGGGGATTTGATAGCAACCTTCAACTACTTGAAGGGGTGCTCCAAAGAGAGAGAGCTAGGCTGTTCTCAGTAGCAACAGAGGACAGAACAAGGATCAATAGTTTCAAGTTGCAGGTGAGGAGGTCAAGGTTGGATATTAGGAAAAACTTTCTCACTAGGAGGGTGGTGAAGCATTGGAATGGGTTACCTAGGGAAGTGGTGGAATCTCTGTATTTGGAAACATTTAAGGCCTGGTTAGACAAAACCCTGCCTGGGATGATTTAGTGGAAGTGGTCCTGCTTTTAGCATGGGGTTGGACTAGATGACCTCATGAGGTCCCTTCCAACCCTAAGATTCTACAATTCTATGAAAATGAATGCTGGAAGGTTCTAGAAAACTAATGGAAAAAGCATGTTCTCAAAATGTTTCCAGCCCAGATTGTCAGAAAAAAGGAACCTCTGACAATGTTGTTGTGTGTCTACATACTCTAACAATAGCTTATAATAAAAAATAGAGAAATATAGATAAAATTAGATGTGTCATTTTTAAATTGAAGAATTTGCTTAGGAAAAATAACACCATTTTCTGTATTACATCTAAAGGTAAAACAGATCCATATTATGACTATTTGTTTGGGGAGAAAGTATCACAGAATAGAACACATTTAGATGCATTACAAAGAGAATGTATATATAGTAGTGAATATTCTTTGCTCTTGACATTTGTATAGGATTTAAGAATCAATGTTTTCCAAAAGATTACTTTCAACTATATGATGTAGAACTTCATTCTTTTTTAGTTATTCCTTTACATACAAAGAAGTGATGTGATCTTTGAGATGGTGTTTTAACTTTCCAAATTTGGGAAAGAACTTTATGAACATGCTGATATCAAATACATATTAATAAAAGAGAATTGGGTTGGAGTTCTAGTGAATAAAATAGAAATCTTACTGAAATATGTATTGCTGATAAGAAAATTATCCCTTGGTTAGGGTGACCAGATGTCCCAATTTTATAGGCTAAGTCCTGGTATTCAGGACTTTTTCTTATATAAGTGCCTACAACCCCTATCCTGTTCCTGTCCTGATTTTTCACACTTGCTGTCTGTAGACTACATCCTTGGAGTACAGCAAGGGTAATTGTACAAAGCAAGTGCATTACATCTTCTGCAGCACCATTAAACATATATAGATGAAAGTGAAGTTGTATTTAATTTTCTGGATGTGTTTGAATACATTGACACATTCTGTGAAGAACATGATATATGAGATGTTATTTCTCTAGTTAAAAAAAAAAAGAGAGAGAAAGAGAGCGAGAGTGTGTTAATACACAGCCTTCTTAAATTTCCAGGCTTAGTATGATAGTAGATCCTCACATGCTTTAAAATTAGACAGCTTGATTCAGTGACAATCAAACCTGACATGAGCGTAGAGCTGCTATCTGAAACCATTGTTCCCCCATTGTATTTTTCACACTGCGATACAATAGAAACAGCAAATCCTTCATTTCACTTCATGTTATAAATTGAGCCAGTATCAACAGCAATGTAGGCCAAAGTAAAACCCTATTGTTCAAAGAACTTGGTCTTTGTAATTTATGCTAAATGAACAGTTAATTAAAAAATAGTCTCTAAAATAATTTTTAGGAATCCTATTAGAAACAAAGCTTACTTGAATAGACTTAAAATAGCTATTTTAGAGCAATGCATAAATATCTCAGTATGAACAAAGAGGTGGCTAAGATGTAATGATCACAGTTTATAAATACCTAAGTGTGGAACAAAAAAAAAAGTTAATAAAGGGCTCTTCAATCTAGCAGACAAAAGATATAACAAAATCCAGTGACAGGATAAAGCTATACAAATTCAGACTGGAAATAAGGCACATATTATTAAGAGTGAAGATAATTAATCATTGGAACAACTTCCAAAAGGGCTATGGTAGATTCTTCATCTCTGGAAATTTTTAAAGTAAGGTTGCATGTTTTTCTAAAGAATATGTTCTAGTTCAAACAGGAATTAATTCAAAGAAGTCCTATAGCCTGTGTTATACAGAAGGTTACTTGATCAGATTGAACAATGAGTCTGGTGGTACTTTTAAAGACTAACAAATTTATTTATTGCATAAGCTTTCATGGGAGAAAATCCCACTTTGTCAGATGCTTGAAGATGGGGAACTTACAGAATACTAAATGAAAAATAAATGCTCCCGTTCTGTAAGTTCTCCATCTTCAAGCATCCTACAAAGTGAGATTTTCTCCCATGAAAGCTCATGTGAAAAATAAATTTGTTAGTCTTTAAAAGTGCCACCAGACTGCTTGTTTTGTTTGCTGATCTAGACTAACATGGGCTATGTCTACACTTGTTAATTTAAGTCGACTTAGCTAAGTCGACTTAGCAAAGCCAATTTAATTTGACTTTTTTAAGTCAACTTAGCATGTCTACACTTACATTTTAAGTCGATTTTGGGGAGACCCTACAAAGTTGACCTAGAGCATCCACACTGGACACCTAGGTCGACTTGTAGAGGCTAGGCGGACCTGGGACTGGTCCATGGTGGCAGGAGGGGCACCCCTTGCCAAGTGCTTTAGAAAGTCGACTTAAGCGAAAAGTCGACTTAAAACTTAACTAGGTTTTATAAAGTCGACTTAACTTTTCCTTAAGTCGACATAAGCAACTGCTTAAGTCGACTTAAGGAAAGTGTAGTGTAGACGCACTAAAGCTTAAGTCGACTTAATTTACAAGTGTAGATGCACCCATGGCTTACCCCTTTGGAATTTGATCAAAATGCTCCTTCTGGCTTTATAATTTATACATTTATATAGTACTGTAGATCTAATAGTTATGGAGGGGCAACTTTTATCCATAAATATTAATCTTCTAGCATCATTTAAGGGATAGACCAGAATTTTCAAATAGAGCTAAGCACAAAAATTGGATTCAGATTTTTGGCACTAAGTAGAGAAAAGAAGCCAAATTTCCAGTTGGAATAATTTCCGTCTTGGATGACATTAAGACAACAGAGGGTGTTCAGAATTAACCCCACTCTGAATTTTTGGCCATAAGGAAACACAGATATAAGGGCTCTTGATTATATTTCTATAAGTAGACAATATACTTTTCCCACTCAGGTTCTTGTCTCAAACTTTTCTACAGCCACTGGCTATAGTTGTCAAAGATTCATGGCAAACACTAAATGATGACAGATGAGTATAGGGAATTTATATTCTATAATATCTGGGTAGCTGGCCACTGGAGGTATTAATCAAATCTCCACTTGAGTTACTAGAAATTAAAACCTGTTCTCTGCAGACTGACACTGTGTAAACAAACAGCTTTGGCTGGGAAGCACCAACATACAACTAACAAACAGTGATGGCCCTACTAGAAAGTCATTAACTTTACTCTGATAAACAGGTGACATAAGAAAAGTACCAGAGAGGACAAGAGAGCCTTAAACGTTTCATTGGTCAAGAACTGTATTTGTTAGCCAAATGACTCATAAACAACAGGGGCGGGCTGATTTTATGCTGTATATTAAGTATAATCTAATTATGTAACCTCATATTAAATATAGTGAAACCATGTAGGGATTTAGGCATGATGTAACCTGTTGTATTATGCATGCACCTATTGCATTATGTATATTGTATTTAGGATGTTAGAAAGTATATATGTCTTGTGAACCCTGTATTTTGGGCTTACTTACATGGGTCCAGGTGGGAATATGGCTACTTCCTGCTAGATTGGATGTGTAAGGGGAACAAGCAGTTGTGACTGAAGGCACCATTTACCCTTTCTGCTCCTGGGCGGACCTGATCCTTCATTCTTTTCTTCTAACAATGAGAACAAACTTTCAGATGCTTCTTGGACTCACATTAGTAACCGCTTTGCCATGTAATAAGAGAAATAAATATGTTCACAAATCCACTTGGTGCACCCATTTCACTCAGCCTCTCAAAGATAGATATATAAAATCAACATCCCTGTCTGTCAGCCAAGCCTGCTGTATCCTAAGGATCCAACCTAAGGGAAGGCAATTTTACCTCTTGCTATGGACTCCATAGGAGTGTGCTGAACCAGCATATCTTGGTCAGGCTTCCTCCTTAGCCATGCTCACATTTTCTGAACTGCAATGCCCCTGATATATCCCCAGTAGAAGGGGAATTGTGGAGTCTTTGTTGTACTATTGAAGTGTCTCTCAAACCCTTATCATTACAATATCTAGGTTCTGTATTATAACACTAAAGTCTTACCTTTTCAAAGGACATTTTTTTTACTAAATTTCCTCAGAGTAAATTACATCATGATAAGCACACAATAAATTTAAACACTTCCCTATGAGGAAAATAGAAATAAAGGCAGCTTCCAGAATTGTGATTTGAAATCTGTGTAGTGAAATGCTAGTTTTAACGCATTTTGCTGCTATATTTGAAGACATATTTGGAGACACTGAAAACTACAAAAAACACACAAAATTGCCCAAGTTTGCTGATTTTTTAAAATACTGAATAATCTTTCTTGTACAAATTCAACAGCAGATATACCCAAAAGAATTGAACAAAAGTGCTGTTGATTTATTTCTACAAATCTAATACTAATAAAAATACTGCCATAAGTTCGCTTAAGAATTTAAAAATGGTTTTACAGAGTTACAACATAGTACAGGATAAAGGTGAGAAATAGAAAATAGCCTGCAGTGTTGGAAGAGGATAATACTTCACAAAGAAAGTCTGATTTGGATTTTTGTTTAGTATGCTAACCTGATTTTTGTGGTACTTTATTTAGTCTTTTTTCTCCATCACAATGAAAGCTGTCTTTGAAGTAAACTAAATTTAACTCCCTGTATATGTTCAGCAGGGAATAATACACAAAGCTTATGAACTGAGATAAGGCAGATATGGCAAAATCACTTGATATTGATTTGAATATTGCTGGTCACAGAAAGCAGTCTGTTTCCACACCTATATTGCTTCTTCCTGTGTACAATTTATTTTGGTCCAGATCTTACTCTTCTTGGAGTCGGTGGGAACTTTGCAACTGGCATCAATGAAAGTAACATTAGCATCCTTAGGTCATTTCTATACTCCTAAGAGCATAATAGTTTAATACTGTATCTTGTGTTATCATTTTAGTTTACCCCCTTCTGATAGAGCTAAGATGTAATACAGTCTAACTCAAGTGATCGCATGATGGTACAACTTGGAAAACTGCCTTCTATTTTTTAAGATTCAGGCACATTAAGTTTTGTGGCATACATGCAGCGTCTAAGAATGGGAGAGAAGAAATTTAACCTTTATGGCACAGACCAGTATTGAAGTGGCAATTGTTTTGAGAAGAGGCCAGATTCTTAAGGTTCTTTGGGGGAATGTAAAGGTTATCCCATGGTAAGGTTTATTTTTTGGCTATGGGTGTTGCCTCTCCCTTCATGGATGAAATTTTTAGCTGCTGAAAGCCCTCCCTATTTGCATTTCCTGGCTCTTTCCAGGGTAGGAAAAGGACAGCAGTAAAGGGAAGAGAATCTAACATGCAGCTCAAAGAAGCGCCATGTTCAGAATGCACAAGCAGTTAATAGAAACCAACTCAAATGGGTAAAGTTTAATTCATGCTCCACATAAGAGTGGGCAAGAGTGGTGAGGTAAGCTACTGTGTTTGTGAAAAAGGAACAGGAGAGTGAAAGGATGTAGATGCTGGAAACAGAAAGAATGGTATCCTCAGAACAGATAGTGGAATTAGAAGAAGAGAACATATTTTATTTTAGATAAGGATTTGGCTTTATTTACAACATTATTCCTGGGCAGTGCTCTTGTATGCACTATGCTTAAGTGGTTGGAATTTTTAGCAATTTTTTGTTAAGCATTTATGATGAGTTCAACTGTCCTTTTTTATTATTTCTATACAACCTTTACTATTGCTTGATTCTGTAAATAAAATATATATTTTTAGTTGAGGTCCCATGCATGATGAAAATTGCTGTTCTGAATGAGCAGTGGTAAAATACATGGAGATAATTGGTGGAATGGAGTCTTGATGCACACTACACCTGTTATTTTGGCCAAATGCCAGTTAGCAAGGCAGCTATCAGGATGCACCTTATAGCAATTTTCTTGAACAATTGAGACAATTCACTTGGGAATATCTCTTTCACTAGAATGTATTCATTTGGTGAGAAGGCTGAAAGATTTAGTACTTAGTATGTAGAGTGTCCCATGGCCCTGCTTTCCTTCCAAAGAAGTTTTCACCTTAAGTCAGGGAAGTCACACATGTGGTCCACAGATCGAATGTGGCCCATGAAACTCTTCCATCTGGCCCGCGGCTGCATGCAGTGGGACCAAACTCTTTCTCTAACAGAGAGAGAGAGAGAGAGTGTGGTCTTGCATACTCAGCATTCTACAATGCCATTAGAGTGTCAGGTCTCGCAACATCATGGAGCACTAAAAGGATGGGAAGCTATTTAGTAGAGTGGAACATATCTTTCAAAACCAAAGCCATAATTCAGAATAATTTGTTTAATGCAGAAGAGTTGAGAGGTGTGATCCTGAGAATGTATTTCAGCCTCCATGCCCAGTCAGTCTCTCATTATATCTAGTTTTAATATTTGGTCTTAATTGATTACCTCACCTGCTCTATTCTTCCAGGCTTAGAAACACAAATTTAGGTTTCTAAGGCAAAGGAAGAAAAAAATAAAGCAAGCTGTCAAACTCATTGGTCAGTGCTGCATTACCTAAGCAACATCAATTGTCTTATTTACAGAATAATGACATGCTTTGCATCTGTTTCAAAAGGTATTCCTTTTTCTCTGTGGTTTCCTTATCTTTTAAACAGGTTGCTGCACAAGTATAGCATTTTTTTCAGAAATCAAAATGATGCTAATGATGAAGACTTTGAAATAAATTCTTTAATAAAATTACATATTATTCAAGTTCAGACAATGAAAAAAATTCAATTCCTAGTAATAAAAACACAAAATGGGAAAGCTATCCATTGGAACTTGATAGAGATTTTTGTCTAGATGAAATAAAAAAAAATATTGTTTGAGTCAGAGTATTGTCTTTCCGATAAACTCTGAGAACTATGATGCATACAGTTGTATATTTTAAGAATTCATCATGAATTATTTTAGAGGTAGATCCATTAATTTAACCAACAAGGAGCAGAGAACACAATCAGACAATTTGATATAACAAATGGGAACATAAAATTTTTAAATCTAGCAATTTATTTAATGCCCAGCTCTGATCTGATCCTCAGTAAAATCCCCATGCACCAAAAGTTAGAACAGTAGCTTTCATCAGTCAGTGCATTGCCTGCAGGGGGAAAGAGTGTAATCAGGGGATTTGATGGGGTAAATCAAAATAAAAATAAAGAGATAGTAGATTCCTTGAAGATAATGTGAATGCTACAGCACATGGCTGCAGAATATCTTTAGATCAGCACTTATTCTTTGTACCTACTTCTCCCTATGGGTATAGGAACTGAAATATACCCACATCTTTCATATAATTGCTTGTTAGCTGAGAAGATTGGATCTGCAAACAGTTCAAATTCATTTTTTTTTTCACAGAATGCTTACAAAAAAAGATCTTGAATGCCCTAGGTGGTGTTTGATGTTTAGCTACAAGTTTTTAGAAAGCTACATTATTTTCAATAAAAAAGTATTCAGTTCACATGAAAAATGTAAGAATGACAGTCATAGAGTTTGGTTCAAGCTCTCATTTGTTTTGTCAGGGCCTGTTTTAATTCCTGTCCATTGACATCAGTGGAACAGGTAGCTATTTAGCCAATGGACCATGATATCAATCGCTTTGTGGGGGACAGATTATCTTCTGTCCTTTGGAAATAAGTATAGTGGGTTCAGAAACAAAAGTATTTCCTTATACTATCCTCCGAGATCCTCTTGGTACACAAATGACACATGCAGATGAAGTGAGAAGGAAGCAGCTTATGCTACCTAAAGCAAAATCATATTTCTAGTTTGACTGACTGCATCATAAAAAGCTTTTGAATGTACTCAGAAGGATTGCCTGGTGCTGAGC
Source organism: Pelusios castaneus (assembly GCA_007922175.1). Taxonomy (NCBI): domain Eukaryota; kingdom Metazoa; phylum Chordata; order Testudines; family Pelomedusidae; genus Pelusios; species Pelusios castaneus. The sequence goes on along the minus strand of ML685793.1, from coordinate 24,749,318 downwards.
AAGAAGGAGCCTATTCGTTTCACGCTTCAGTATAAGATATGCTCTAGAAGCCAATGCCACTTGAAACAGCAATACAGAATTTTTTTAGGACTGTAAGTAGGACCATCATGGTATTATTGTGTATTGGACTCTATCTTGCCATGAGATGCATACAAACAGACTTCTGAACTTGTGCATAGCTTATTTCAGAATCAGGGCTTTTATGCTGTGTCTGTTTGGGGGGCTAAGATATACTGTTCTTCTTCTGCAGTTTAACATCCAGAAAGTCCCAACCATCAGCATTGTTATGGGTGCTAAGATGGACCATAATATCCAGAAATTCCCAAACATCAGCACTACTATAGGAGTTAAGATGAAAATTTCTTCACCTGCATTATAACATATAGCAAGTTTCAACCATCAACACTATTTCGAGACATGCATGGAGACTGGTCCTGCCATCCCTAGTCCTGTGTATTCACTTGGATAAACACATGGGTGTTTCATGCTGTGAGGAGTTTTCAGGCTATACTATCGGTAATTTTTTCCAGGGGGGGGAATTGGAGGCTATTGTTTAAAATATATGCATTCTAAGTAGAAATTATCTTTGAAGTTCCTCAATCTTTTTAAGAGTCTTGTTCAGTTTTAAGCAATCTGGGGCAGAAACTCTCTCTCTCTCTCTGTTATACAATGTGAGGTGTACTGTCACTGTTTAGCAACTAGATTGTAGTGTCTCAAGTTACTTGGTCCATTGGGGTTGCCATAGTGATAAATGGGAGGGTTGCTTAAGTGCTTGGGAAAACCTGTTTGTCTAGTCTTGCAGTTTTCTCCAGACATGCTGAATAAAGCCAAGTAAGAGAACTTCCAAGTCTGTTCTGTCTATTAATACTATAATATTCCTAATACATATCAATCTGGCAATGAGACAGGGTGATAAGATAACATCTTGTGAACCCAGGAAATCCTGATCCACGTAAAAATGATTTTTTTTCTCACTGTGCTATGTGCCTGGAGGTGGATGGAGACACTGGAGTTGAAATCTGATCTATTTGTTTGGTGAAACCAATGCACAGGAGATAAACAACCACAAGAGGGAACTATAGCTCCACTTACTGGTTCAGCCATGGTTTCACTCATTAGTTCCCCTGGGAACTTTGATGCTGCCTTAGACACATGGCATATGTATACAGCATGCTTTCAGAACTTTGTGGTAGTGAATGATATACACGATGAAAAGAAGGTATCCATTTTCTTGACCATTATAGGAGCTAAGACCTATAATTTGCTATGTAATTTGCTCTATCCAGAGAAGCCCAACGCAAAATTCTATGATGATCTGGTGGAAATTTTGTGGCACATTTTCCCCCAAAATCATTGGTAATAGCTGAGAGATATCAGTTCTACCACAGGAATCAAGGGGAAGGTGAAACCATTGCACAGTTCGCAGCAGTTCTAAGGAAACAGGTGGAACACTGTGATTTCAGGAACATGTTAGATGAAATGTTACTTGAGAGGCTAGTGCGTGGCCTGCATTGTGAGACATGAAACACCTGCTAACTGAAGCTCAGCTCACCTTGCAGAAAGCCATTGATATTGTGTTCTCTATGGAATGGGCCACCCAGGAGATGCAACTAATCAGGGCTAATGCAGGGATACATAAGGTATCCACAGAACCTATCACTCGGCCACTGGGAAGGTGGGAATGTCACAGGTATGGAAAACCGGGTCATCATGCCTCAGAGTGCTGGTATAAGAAGCTACTGTGTTGATGATGTAGCAAGAAAGGACACATTGAACTTGCCTGCAAACAAAAGAGGAATGAGCCAAGCAAAAAAGGCAGACCAGAGAAAAATGAGCCGGCGGTCCAATGAAATAAGAGGGAAATTATACATGAAGTAGAACAGGCAGAAGATGATCATGGCGACACACAATCTGAAGATGAAGAGTCACTCCATGTTTTTTCTATAACAGCTGGCCCATGCAAATTCTGGGTGAAACCACTGTTGGACTGTCCATATGGAACTGGACACTGGTGCAGCTATTTCATTAGTTTCCAACATTGTGTGTGAGAAGGACTTTAGACATCTGCCACTTAAACCGACAAATAGGTTTTCCCTTGCACTTAAGCAATCCTCCCATTTATCACTATGGTAATCCCAATGGCCCAAGTATTTGTTTTCATATGAGGGGGGAGGAATATGTGGTGTCTCAGGTTACTTGGGCCATTGGGGTTGCCATAGTAATAAATGGGAGGATTACTTACGTGCTCAGAAAAACCTGTTTGTCTAGTCCCAGTTTTCTCCAGACATGCTGGATAAAGCCAAGTAAGGGAACTTCCAAGCCTGTTATATCTATTAATCCTATAATATTCCTAATACATATCACAGACAACTGCTTATGTAAAACATTCCTACTTGTGAACAATCTTGCCAATTACTGATTTGTCTTTGATCTTCCTTTTTTAGGGGACAATTACTGAAAAGGATATGGTGAGCCATGTCTTGCTTGGTTTAAGTTCTTGGTTTGCCTTGACTTCTTTCAATATATTTTTAATCCTCGATATAAGAGAACTTGAACAACTTCTTTGGTCACTGTTCTCTTTTAAGTACTAGGCAAAGATCAGATAGTCAAGCTGATTCTTTTGTTCTGTCAGCAGAATCCTTCAAACCCAGTCAGTACCTTTTAATGATGTCTAATATAGATGATGCATTCACTTATTGTGCATTCATTAATTTAATATTTTTTGTCCACCTTTGAAACTTTTATCAAAAGGCTTAATTATTTAGCATATGAGTAATTTGATTTAAAGCCTGAAATTTAGCACACTAATTAGCCCTTAAATCTTAGTCTATCGTGACAGATAAGTGTTACTAAAATTATACATTGTTGTATGCAGAGTTGTTATAGCCGTGTGGTTCCAGGATATTAGAGAAAAGGAGAGACAAGAAGTATGCCCAAATGAGACATAGTATTTTATACAGAAGGGGGAAAAAAAGCCTCAATTAAATTTGCAAAATCACAATCTCCAGTAAACAGAGAAGCCTATCTACGAAAGGCTTTCATACTGTCATAGGTTATCCCTTATTGGATTCCATGTAAAAAAAATACATTTCTTTGTTTGTATACACCTACAAAGTAAGAAGCTGAATAAATATGGCAGCTATTTGTAACTTGCAGAGGCAATATGTCAGGTGATATTCAAAACTTATACCTAAAAATACTGGTCTGTATGATGAAAAGTATTTCTGATGCTATTCAATACACAGAATGTAAAACAAATTACTATGGCTATGTCTACACTTGTAAATTTAGGTCGACTTAGCACGTCTATACCTAAATTTAAAGTCGACTTTGGGGGGAACTTACAAAGTTGACCTAGAGCGTCCACACTGGATGCCTAAGTCGACTTCTAGGGGCTAGGGGGAATCTAGGGCAGGTCCACGAGGGCAGGGGGGCACCCCTTGCCCAGTGCCAGGGGGCTCAGCCTTTGCCCCATTGTACATGGGTACAATGGGGCAAAGGGGGACAGGTATCCTGGCAGGGCATAGGGGCAGGGTGGGCAGGGCTGGAGTCCTGGAGTAGCCCTAAATCTACTTAGGGCTACTCCAGGTCTACACTGGCCTAAGTCAACTTTAAAAAGTCAACTTTAGGCTTAAGTCAAAGTAAAAGTAGGTTTAATAAAGTTGACTTAATTTTCATTAAGTCGACTTTATTTTCCTTAAGTCGTCTTAAGCAACTTGCTTAAGTCGACTTAAGGAAACTGTAGTGTAGACACAGGGTAAATTAAGTCGACTTAAGCAAGCTTAAGTTGACTTAATTTACAAGTGAAGATGCACCCTATATTATTCAGAGTGGACTAAAACTAGAAATAAAATTTATTTTAGATCTGTTCAATTATACATGTTGACAGCAAGGTTTTTTGTGGGAATATCTGCATGACAAAAAAGATGGTTTGGTTTTGCTTTATTTTCTTAAAAAAACACTGGCCACTAATCTAGTTAACCCACAATCATCATCTTTGGATGACTTATTTAATAAAAACAGATTTGTAAAATCTAAAATGCTAACTTCCAAAAATAATAATTATCTGATCAATAAATTATACAAACCTTTGGAGAACTCAAACTAATAGGGATGCAAAGAAATGAACAAGGCTTTGCATTCAAATATACCAGAAGTATTTAACAATATTACTTATTCACCAGAAGTTATTACTATACAATCTTTATACTCCCAAATTAATATTACAAACCACACCTCCATGAATTAAATTGACATAAACATGTTTCTTTGGGGTCTGATCCAAAGCCCAGTAAAGTCATTGAGGTATGTCATTAATATGTATGTATGAACTATCCCACTCATCTTGCTGCTGTTTCTCCTGTTGAAATTATTGGAAAATTTGCTTTTGACTTCAGTAAAACTATTATTGCATTTGTTATATAAAAACAGTAGGTGATTTTGTAATTAAATACAATCATAATGCAGACACAGAAAGCCAAATTAGGGTTACAGAGACAACCTGCTGAAGTCAACCTGCACAGGCCCAAAGGAAAGCCTGGAATGCAGAACTAGTTTTAATACTTTAATGGAAATGAAATTCCATGAGAATTGTGATTTCACCCATTCCTGGCATTTTGTAACCAGCTTTAATGGGACAGAATCAGAGCTGGAGACAGCTGCCTTCTGAATCATGTTCCCTTGAACAAATAAGTCCAATTAGGGCTTTGATGAAAGGTTCTCCGTGGAGAAACATACTCCCTCAGACATTAGAAACATACTCCTCTGCAGACTTTAAATACAGTCCAAAACTTCCTTCCCTTACCAGCCAAACTACCCAATAGCCTCAATGACAGGTTATTTGAACCTAAACTGAGATACACATAAGTAGATACCTTTTTTTAAAAAGGGCCACACGCGGGGGGGTGGGGGTGGGGGCTGATGAGAGAAGGAAAACTGAATTCTCACACTGAGATATGTTCTAATTACATACTGGTATCTTGATACTACAGTGATGGAAGCCTTGGAAATATATTTTATAGATGCTGCCTTCTATATTTTTACAGTGTCATAACATCTAGTCTATCATTCGTAAGTGCCCCTCCTCCATATTTTGGCCATGTAATTTTACCTGGTTTGTTACTGTTTATCCTTTTTCCTTTAAAATTAATAAGAAGTAGGAACACTAATATGATGCCTCTTGCCCTCTTCCCTCTTTTGTGAAGAAAGCCACTGGAAAAAACAGTTGAATTTTCTACATGTTGAATTTTCTACCTATCTGAAAAAGCATTAATAAATATAACTCCATAGTCACCCTAACTAGACCTATTAAGAAGAGAAGTAAATCTGAGAAAGCTTTCACACAACACAGCCTATGTGACAGGCAGCTGTGTGGTATACTTGTTCAGTATGCTCATCCAGCAGTTACTACAGATACCTTCATGTGTGGAGAGAAAGGAGGGGGAGAAGAGAAGAGATTTATTTTATCCAAACAGTCCAATCACAAAACAATTGTTGTAACAGGTAAGAAAATTAAATATTTCTGAGACAGGCTAATTCATAACAGGCAGCACCATACAGCATTTGTGATAAGTAAACTTCACACATATGCAGCTAATATTTAATGGAATAAAGGAAATAACTCTAAACCTATCATCTACCTTAGCAATGCTGACTCTAAAAGCAATCAAAATAAAATCAGATAACCTTAACTATACTTAGACTGCCAGAGAGCACTCTAATTGCATTTCAATTAAATAGAAAAAAATGATAATAATAGAATTAAGTACTCTCCCATTTGCAGTACTTGAGTGGATACGATTTAGGCAATCTAGACTAACACCGCATTAGCACTTCTCGGCTAAGAAACCATAGTGATTAAATCTGTGTGTGTGTTATTGGACTATATCGGTGAGAGTGAACATTCCCATTGCTATTAGAGGCTTTGTTGGGATTTTAAACAATTAGAAGCATCAACAGATTTTATGGATAGTAAAGATTTCTAAGACAGAAGTGTTTTAAAAATGGGATAAAAATGCATGTAATGGTACTATATTTTACCCTAACATGTTTCACTTCCTCCTTGGTTCATTAACATTGATACCAATTACACCCACTCTTAGTCATTAGATTTCAGTTCCGCAGTCTAGTCTTCACAGCACTGGCCATTAATCTAGGCTCATACAACCTTTTCCTCCTCCATCTACTTTCCCCAAAGGGAGCATCCTTTTCAATAAGTGATTCCCACACTGATATCCGGAAACTCATTTCTCATTACTATGGTTACATATCCCACAAGGACTGATAATGATATGAAAATTGTGTGAGAGAGAAATGAAATAGGCATAGAAACCTTCCAATTTTTCTGTTTTTTTTTCCCAAGTTTTGCTAATCACAAAAAAGAAAGTAGATGCATCCCCTTCTGCCATGGTGCAAAAAGCTTTTACTCATATTCTCAAAGCTATAAATGCATGTATGCATTACTATCCTCTTCTTTAAACTCTAACAGAATTATCATCACATTCTTAAAACAGGAGATTCGCCAATCAATACCAAATAACCTGAAGTCCTGGTTCTGCAGCATGTTGTGCTGGGATGCCGGGATCCATCTGCAAAAGATCTATGCAGGATCAAGAACTAAAGCTATACCATTAATTGAAAATGTTCATAACTGAATGCTGAAGTTAGAATTCTACACTGATCTGCTGTTGCCGATCTGTTATGAGTTAGGTAGTACAGCAATAATAGATCTATTGGTAAATTTATCACTATATATCCTGATCATGGGCATGTTTACCTATTTGCATTCAGGCTTTCAAATATTGCTTTTGCTGAACAGAAAAATGGGGCAGCATGCCAGTGCAAATTAAGGATAAAATGGCAGTTGGTTCTCCAGGTGAGTAATAGTAATATTTTATTAATAGCTACTTAGCCTTGGGCCAACATGCAGAAAACAAAAATTTAAACCAAAACAAGACAAAAATGTGCTTATGGGCAATCTTGCCTGGGTTGGGGTGCATTAGGTAGACTGCTTTTCTAAACAAGAGGTGCTTTTTTAATAACTTTTTTCTTACACTTGTATATGAACTTTGGCATCAAATGTCAAACATCCTGAATTTGGGATGTGTTTTTCTCTCTTTCTGAAACTTATGTTTTATTGTGATGTTACTTAAAAGCACGCCAGTGTCAGATAGCTACATGCCCCTTGGTATCTGACCAGTTCATTAACATCATAAATTGTATCAAATAAGTGTCATGTAAGATCTAATTCAAAAAATAACAACACATTGATATTAATATTCTTGCATGGTGTGTGTACAGTAAATGCCCAAAGAACCATACAAAATTAAGGAAATGTGGGACTAAAATGTGTTTACTAAACAATTTTGGGGAGTGGGTAAGCTGTGGGGTTGGTAAACTGTCCCAAACAAAGGACAAACTGATGCCTCGAGCAAAGTGGCATTAGAGTTGACTAGGAACTGCACATCAGATGGCCATTTATTTGTATTGGAGGAGGCAGGAACAAATCCATTTTCATTATAGGAAAAATCAGCAAGAGAAGAAACGAGCATGAAACTTCCTTCACCATCAGATTCTATGTCTTCTTCCTCACATCTTGAATAAACTTTATTTTGGGAGACAACTTTCAGAAGAATCCATTTCAAATGTTTGCTGTACCATAAAAGAGATGGATAAAGAGCTCCAAGTTATCTTTCACCCAATATGACAAAGAAAGCAAGCAGACTGGACTTTGTGGGAATGGTCAGCCATCTGGATGGAAGGCAATGGGTTAAAAATCTTACCTTGAACCAGGACTGTAGTTTTATTAAATCTTAGCCACTAGAAAGCATATTTTTGACTTCTGTTTGTTGTAACCTTTTCTAACTTTATCCCTTCTGTTGGTATTGATTAAAATCCTATCTTCTGTCAATAAAGTTGTTTATTTTTTTATCTGAACTAACCTAGCTATTTTTGAATTAAAGTGATAGTTCACTGAAGAAAAAGTGATAAACTATGCACTCTCTTTTTAGAGGGACAGACAAACCTTATTACTCTCAATAGTTCAGGAAGGGATTGGAACAAAGTTTCAGGGGAATTTGGGACTGAAGAGTATGTGGGTCATCTTGCCAAGTATAGCCAAAGCTCGTGGAAACTAGAGAGTGACTGTTTTGTTGGAGGAGGCAAACTGCTGATGACAGACCTGATCAGGTTTGCACAGCAAAAAACAGAGTATTGCTGACTCTGAGCATCCCAGGTAGGGAGTTGCAGAAAGAGAGCATTTAAATCACTCAAGGTTACAGGGCAAGTGAGGACACAATGACTCACTGGTCTGGTTTGTACTTCTGAACATGACACATATACAGGAAGGAAAAGGGGATGTTAAGGGGCTGTTATGAGTACCCCATAAAATGGCCGCCACCTCCCTTGTGATATAAAGTCACAAGATGTTGTTTACCAGACACTCTCCCCGGCTCACATGAGTAACTCATGACTGCTAGGCTTGTGACCAGCCACAGGTTTCATTCGAACCCTGATTCGCTCTCAGCCAGCTCCCAAAGGGGTGGGTCACCCCCCTCGCCCATGTGAGGGCATCTGGAGGGCAAGTCAATCATGGCTGCTCTGCCCACCCACCCCCCCAGGGGTGTAGAAGGCTCTGACCCGAAACCTAGAGAGCTGGTGAAAATTCCTTTGCCCAAATAAGGACAGGAGGAACCAGGCAGCCTTTCGCCCCCCTTCCTACTGCAGCAAAATCTGGCCAATCACAGATCTCGGCAGAAAGTGGCCTAGGCCATAAAAGCCATCATACTGCACACAGCAAAGAGAGTCTCCACGAGTTAACTGCCAGGCCTGATCACCCTGCAGTAGGAGTTCTCCCGAGAGTGCTGGCCCGAGTCAATTTCAACCTCCGTCTTAGACATCATGCTGTTGCTGGTCACCTGCCTGATAGTCGTGGTACGTATGTGAACCCGAGTTATCCCCCACGTTTACTTCTCATGGTTGTTTTTCTTCCATTTAAAATGTATATAGTTGGATATGAATAACGCTTCTACCTCAGTTTTAACCCAAGGTATTACAATTGGAGTAGCCCTGGGAATTATTGTCACGCTTATTGTTTTATGTATTGGATTCTGTCTTTTTATATTTTGTCTCCAGGCTATTAAGAGGGTCCAAGAGGAGGGATTATTCTGAAAGTTTTATTCCTGTATAAGTCATTGTATGTTCAATCTGTTGGATAATCATCTGTGGTTTTCCTGTCACTTGTGAAGCTGACTTCCGAGTCTAGCTCGACTAGCAGCGCAATTGTTAACCCTTTGCGCCCCAAAGAGGGAGATTAATAAAGTTTATATTTTTGCCACCATTTTAAGTTTCCAGGAGTCCTCCTTCTCCCATCCTTTACCTGCTGCGGACAGGGGAAAGCAGGTGGAAAGAGTGGACTCAGATTTCCTGAGGCACACTCAGCTTACTTATGGTGAAGATTCAGTATTAAATTTAAATGTCCTAATTTTGTCTACAATCTTAAATGTTTCTGCAAACATTATTGTTGTTTTTAACTATTCACCAAATAGTCTGGATGAACAATTTTCAGCCCACGGTTTGGAGAACAAGTTTATTTTAACTTCACTATTTGCTGTTAGTCAGCTAAGTGATGTGGCAATTTCTCTTTTTGTGTAATCTGGTGAAAATACAGCATAATGCCATTGAAATTTATGGAGTTAATAGAATTTGGCTCCAGATATAATATGTATATTATAAAAGAGCATATTTACCCCATAACTAGCTTGATGTACTTTTGAAAAGTCAGTTTTTGATGCAATAGACTTCAACAACTTTAAGGCTTAGTGTAAACTCTTCCTAATTCATGGATCATTGACCTGAAAAGATAAGTTTATAATAGAGATGCTGACACAACGTTAGCTATAGTGGTATGGAGTTGAGCTATCATTTTAAAGATACTCTTCTGACTTCTTTGTAGATCAGTCATTCGAAAGTCTAAATACAAACAAGTGAAGGGCTAGAGAAAGTGGATAGCCTTTTCCCATAGCAGAAAGCACTGGTGTTTATAAATGTGCAAGATGTGAAAGTGAACAATTTTGGCTTTTCAGAAATTTTACACAACAGATGTGTGAAGGAAAAATAATTTTCAGCATACATGGAAATCAGGCTTTTTGCTAAAAAAGCTGCTCTTCTGTTAATGAAAAATCCCACCCACCTGACACAGTGGTCTGGGGAACTTGATCAGGCCAGCTGTGAAAAGGAACAGTCCCAGCAGCAATTGAGAGAAACCCTCCCTGGAGGAAAATCAGATAGCAAATCCTCCTCCTTGGGAGTCTCTGGCATTCATTGGTGAGCTGGGTGGGGGAGAAAGTGCTGATTGGCCAGGAGCCATGCGGAGCCTCTTGCATCCCCTATTCCATTCCATCCTAAGTACCCTGAACTAGGAATAGGAACCTGGCCTGACAGTTGCTGCAGGTCTAGCCAATTAGCAGAGGATCACTGAGTATTTTTTTTCACCTTCCTCACAGAATCTTCAAGCCACAGTGGTTAAGTAGCAGTGTGCTTAGTACCTAACTGAGGTACTTGGTCAAGTTGCTAAATTTGTCACAACGTGGGGCCAGCTACAATGTGGTTAAAAGGATAAAATAAATTATTCTCAGTGAAAGAGACCTAAGATTTCAGTGAAGGAACTTGGACTCATGGGATAGGATGAGATCTTGTGGTATTTGCAAGCTGAAGTCAGACCTTGAGGCCTTCATGGCCTTCTGGACCCTCTGTCCCCTTCATAGGGAGAGGGAAGGTGCTAGGACTTACAGCGATCTGAGTCCTTGAGGTAGGCAAAGGATACCCTACCCTGATTTTATGGTTTGTACTGTAAGCCCTACACTAGAATCAATTATATGCCTGGTATAGGAGAGTGTGGGTGATGGGAAAGTTGCATCCCTCCCCTATGTTAGAGTTTAATGTAAGTTGTGGCCTGCTGCTTAAATCTATCCACATCTGTTGCATTTCACTGCTGTATCTATATCAATTAAATCTAGGCATCATTGGCTTGTTTTTTTGGAGGAGGGCTAAAGACAATCTGATGGACTGTAAGGGTGTTCTTTTTATATTATCTTGATTTGTTGAAGAGCAAAATTCTTAGTCCTTTCAAAAATGAACAAAAATAGAGGACAAAAGACACAGAGTAGTGATAACATAGGGTTGAACAATCCAGTGTTGATGAACTAATCCTCTCTCTGCAATTTTATTTATTGCTAATGTTTCAAACCTCTGGTCTTCCTGAAACTCAGTTCTTCATTCTCCAATCTGCTGAAAAGTAGGCTGAGAAAACCATTTAACTTCCATGGTGATACAATCCTAGAAAAGCTTCTTACAATTCGTCTATCAGCTCCCTGGTCTATCCTGCAACAAATTCAAAGCTGCTTGCTCTTGTCTTCAGAGCCACAAGTGAGCTCTCTCCTACCTGTTTGCCCTTGCATTTTCATTCACTCCAAGCTGATCAGCCAGAAAGCCACCCATTTTATATAGTTCTCCCACACCTACCACCACATATTTTTTAAGACTTCCTGGAAGACTGAAATGCCACAGCTGGTCCCTTCTGCTAGCATTTATCTCCTCTTCCTTTAAAAGCTGCTTCTCAGACCTGGAATTCTAGGCTTTGCTTAGAGAGTATGGATTGAATCTTCAGGTGCACTGGAGCAGCACTGAGTTTACCTGATGGGGGAGGAAAAACATGGCTTCCTAACAACTTTGTCTCCCCACTCTTAAGGTGCCAAACTGGGTTCATTTTGCTCCCAGCATAATTTAGTGAAACCATATAGGACTGCTCTAAAGTGCACCCCCTTGTAACAGCCATTAGGGTTTGTTATGCAATTCAGAAATCAACACAGTCCACCCTCTTTAGACCTTGCTCCCTTTCACGGGGGGCAAGCAATGATGACAGAGCTGTATGGAGGATTCATGTTAAATCCTCAGCCACCTCTCTGAGCCACTTTTAATCTCTTTTCCATTACCTCAGTGGTGAAATGGGAATTTAGGGAAGCTGTGATCAGGCCCAGTGACTCTAATAAAATCAAAAGAATTAACTCAAATTGTGTAAATAAGCAGCCAATTGCATGCTCTAAGTAGTCATGTCAGACTATCAACCTTATTTCACAGAAATGCTGCATTCCTGACACATTCTCCTTGGATGGCGAGAGTGAACATTGTCCTCCGGTTTGTGCATGTATTCATTTACTTCAAATAAATACTGATCAAAGATTCATCCTGTTTCTGCTTTCCTCTCTCTTGTGCTTTTGGTGCCAAAAACAGTTAGAAGTGCTGTTTTCATGTTTTTATGCTCAGGTCACACCTGCCTCAATTTTCTCCTTCTCTGTCTGTGTATGACACAGCCATCAGTCTGGCCTCATGCTGTTCACCTCTCATACCAGTCACCATTAGATCATGATAAATTGCTCTCATTCTGAACATGACCTTAATATTCCAGTAGAAATGGCTCCAGGGTTTTAAAAGTTTAACTGTACATGCACCTCTGTAGCCCGAGCATTACCAATTCACTTGCCTGTTCACTTTTCATCATGATCCCAGTGGGTTCATTAAAGCTTGCAACTAAAACTGAGTCTACTAACATCAGGCAAGTGTCAGCAAACTTATGAGCTAAATATGACTTCTTCATTCAAACAATTGTAGCAATAAGTTTCCCTCATAAAAGCATAGTCCCTCTGTGTGTGAAAGGTTAGCTCTCTTCTGACTAGGCTACTGCACTCCACTGTAAACTGTCTTTAAAAAATGAAACTCCCTATAACCTTCAAAGCATTTGTCTTTCAAGAGATGTTTTACAGAGAGATGTTACTGTAGAATATATGCAAGCAAAACTAAATTAATTGGGAAAGTGGTGGTAGGAAGGTTTTTTTGTTTGTTTGTTTTTTTCTGTAGCTTTGGGAATAATCCTAAAATCACTTTCTCTGGGAAAGTCTAACACTATTAATGAACACTATTGCCTCCATTGTGTGATTTGAGCATTTGGCTGGTGAACAGCTTAATAGATTCCATATATTAAGTAAATAAATGTCACTTTCTTTTAGCATTCCCATTGTTGTTAAATGAACCCAATGCATCTGGAAAAATATATAATGACTCTTGGGTGACAGCTTTTCCTACAGATTGTACCCTTTCCTTCAATACATGCAAACTTGTACAGTGCAGCGTCCCAGCTGTAAACTTAACAAATCCCTATGAGGCTAGCCAGAGCAGATTGCAATTTTTTTACTTGTTGTACAAGTAAAGAGCAATGGGGTTCTGGAAAGACAGGAATTCAGAAACATTATATACAACAGAATTGGTAGGCAAAAGCTAAAGATTATCCAACAACTTCATTAGGGCTGTAAATGCATTTTTAAAATTGTCACAACTGCAAAATGTAATCCACAAGATGAATGACTGAAGGATGATGATGGAAGGTCATAGAAAGATTTTCTATTGGATATAGAAACTAATCTGTTCAAACTGGGTTGCCTAAAGTTAGGTATCTAAATCTATATTTACACCCACATACATTTGGCCTGATTTTCAGAGATGTGTTCAGCTCTTATGACAGATGTCAGTGGAAGCTGTGGATACTCAGCACATCTGAAAAATCAGACTGCTTACCCTAGTAACTAAATATGGCTTTAAGGATTCAAATTTAAACATTTTGGCCATTCTTTCTGGTAACGCAAGCTTGGAAACTTTTAAAATGTTAGTTCAGTGAAAGATTTTTACCTCTCCCACTTTGTCTCTCTAATATCCTGG
>ML685793.1:24703344-24735541 GCA_007922175.1 Pelusios castaneus | reverse complement strand
CCAACTTCACAGAATTAAGTCTCAGTCCTGCAAGTTGATTCACACAGGCAGACCCTGGTTCCATGATTAGATGATTTCAATAAATCATAAGCATTAACCCTCCTTGATAAACTTCAAGGTCTCAGTGAGACATAGCAATAAATCCATGTTCACTCACGACTCAAAAACTCTACATGTTGGAAACTCAAGCCCAACGACAGAGGCTGTTGGGCACTCGGATCACATATCAGCAAAGCACATGTTTACATTAAGCATTTCCATACAAAAGTGCTGGAACTCTGGCTTGAAATGGATTCCATTATATATAGGGTTTACAGTTTGGTTGGATGTCTCTCAGCACCGCCACTACAGACATTGTTCCAGAAACGCTAGTTGCATATTCTCATGGCTGTCAATGGAATTACTGAGGTAATAACCATGTGCTTTAGTCCTTCGCTGGGTCAGGATTCAAGCACTCAGCATCTTCAGAACTAAACTTTCCTGGGGAAAATTCAGTGGTAAAGTGGATTCACTAATTAGTACTCAATGCATAATAATATGCTGGCCACTGAGAGAATATATGATTCTACCCATAGTTAATGTCCTCGGTGAAAATACGAGGATCTTCTCTACATGACATAATCCATGTATCAGTTGATATTATTTCACAATAACACCTAATATATACAAAAGGTTTGATTAAGATGAATAGGTACAATTGAACCTGTTGGAAAAGCAGCAAATTTCTGTACTAGCAACATTAATCTGATGCAAAATATATCACCACGCACTGAAAGTATCATCCATGTCTGAATCTCATGAGTTAGCTAAACAGACAATTTAGTCTGTTTTAATATGATACAATAGATACAAATTAGTCTTTTGAATCCCTGCTGCAACCTAACATGCAGGAACCACAGGGGGAAAAATGTTAGCTAAACCTGTCAAGTGTAGTGCAGAGCTAACATGAAGAGCATATGGTGGCATGAACAGGCCGCCAACCACCCAGGAAGAATTTTTTTTTAAAAAAAAAACACCAATAAATGAAGCCAAGCAAGACAATCATAATGTCTCAAAATGCATCCAGCAGTGAACATCCAGCTGAATCTTATGCAAACTGTATCAAGCAAATAGAGAAGACAAATAAAATGACACCTCCCTCCTCAAAGAGAGTGACATTGATACAACAAGAGACGCTGAGTCATTCTGCTAGCACTATGCAAGGAAAAAAGGAAATGTAGAGGCAATGCACAACTTGCATGTCTACTAAATATGGCTAGACGGAGGCATAATTTGGCACTCAGATACCATGATGATGGGCATAGTATAAAAATGTGAACAGAACTGAAAAACATTGTTTCTATAAAATAAAAAGCAACCCATTCACTCAGAAGTTGGACCTAACCCATTTAAAAAAAAATATTCAAAAAGGTATTTATTATTATTATTATTCATTTTTGCTAATCCTTGCACTTCTGGTTCCTTCTAGGAATAGAAATGTTAAAAATTTAGTGGTGGGTAAATAGTTAATAAAACATAACTTTAAAAAAATTGGTCCTTTTTTTCCTGTTTGTATATGGTCATAAACAGGCAAGAGAGTTTACAGATTTGTTCCAGATTCACTTTTATTCAAAAGTTATCTTGTCTCAATGTATGCCAGCCTACTGATGATTTGCAAATTTTCTATAGTGAAACTTGCCTTGGATATTGGATAGTTGCAATTCTGTACTGGAGATCTGATTGGTCATCTAAGTCACATGCCCTATGTCTACACTTGCAAGTTAGTTCGAATTAAGGAAGCTTAATTTGAACTAATTTAAGCCTTGGCCACACTAGGCTTTCATTAGTTCGAATTAAGGGCTTCCTTAATTTGAACTAATAAATTTGATTGCTTAGTTCGAGTTAATGGTTAATTCGTTCCGTTAATTCGAACAAAGTCAAATGTGGCCATATTTGTTCAAACTAACTGCTTAATTCGAACTAATCGGGAGATTGACCATCCTAACTAATTTGAACTAAGCAAATGCCCTGCATGGCTATGGCTAGTTCGAACTAGCATTCTAGTGGGACCATGCTAGTTCGAATTAAGTTAATTTAAATTAGTTAGTTAGGGTATTCGAACTAAGGGGTTAATTCAAACTAGTTAAAAACCAGTGTGGCCATGTTAATTTGAACTAATTTCTTGGTTCGAATTAATCAGCCATTAAAATGAATGGGGATCACTAATTTGAACTAAGCAAGTGCTTGCTTAGTTCAAACTAACATTCCAGTGTGGCCATGCTAGTTCGAATAAAGCTAATTCGAATGAACTAAAATTAGTTCGAATTAGTTAGTTCAAACTAAGTAATTTGAACTAATTTTAGCAAATGTAGACATAGTCATTGTGAGGTCAGCACAAATCTCGAGCAAGAGAGCTAGTCAAAGCAGAGATGGGGAAAAAAAAGATCCTGCCATAAAGACCAATTTAAAACCAGAGGGAAGTACTAAACTTGGGCATTGGGGTATCTTAGTTCCTGCAACCTAGCATGTCTAGTGGCAGACTATAGTAACATCCTATATATAACCACCAGTCTTTGATTCACAATTTCATTGGGAAAAGCAATCACTTGGGGCCATAGATGTTTTTGACTACAGAGGTTGTTGTAAGTACACACAAAGAGAAACATAGAGACACACAATTTAAAAATATTTTAAACTGTTAACACTTGTCATTAAATAGAATAGGAATAGGGACATGGCTGACAGCAGAGAACATGACCTAATAAAGCATCAGTTTCAGGCTGCCAGTCAACTATTTATTTTTATAAAGTGAGTGTCACGAGCTATTTATTATGAGATAATACTGTACACTTTCTGCACAGTTTGCAGTGACCTTTGAAAAAAGAGAATTTAATTTATTTGCCTATCTAAACAGGCTACAATGGGAAGGTGCTGAGGAGGAATCAGTCTGGAAAGAAATAAAGTGCTGTAACACCATAAACTATACATACAGTGAGAAGGATGGCATTGTGGCTTTATACTGTGGTCTATAGTTAAGGCATGGAACTGGGAATCAGGAGATATGGGGTCTGTTTCTGGTTCTGCTGGTGACTTGCCAAGTGTGCAAGTCATTTAACCTCTTGGTGTCTTTATCTCTCCTCCCATTCCTTGTCTATTTAAAAATGCAGACTTTCAGTTCCTTACTTTTGCATAGTATCTAGCACAATGGAGCACCAATCTCAGCTGGGGCTTCTGATTGCCTCCACAATGTCAATAGTTAATAAGAGCAGAGAGTTCTATAATTTATTCTATGGTCATAGTTTATAGAATAATTTATTGTTTTCTGGTTTTAAGGGTGCCAAAACTTTGGATGAGATCTTTTTGGTGTAGCTTCTTCTTAGAATGAAATAAAAATAGGTAAAATACAAGTCAATCGGTTGACTGCATGTTGTGTTTCTTTGATGCATGTGTGACATACAGCACAATCACTAAAAGATTTCTAAGAATGCCAGTTCTCTGCATCTGCTTCCACTCAAAACAAAATTTGTTTTATTATGACATAGCAAGTAAATATAAAAAGGAGGAGAAAAAGGAGTAGATGGAGGAAGCATTGTAGAAGTGACATTGATTCTGATATTGCCAAAATATTTATATATCTTTTTTTTTGCGTTATTCATCCAGCTCTGACCCAAAATACAACACAAAGTTGTTCTTGCTGAATTTTTCACATTGAGCAGGAAGAAACACCAGATGACTCATGAGAGAGCCTGTTTTCCCAGCCAAATGAAGAGGCTTGAAATTATAAGAGGCTGAAACCAAGATTGAATAAGTTCACCAATTCTGAGGTGTTTATCTGAACATTTTGAGATCTCTTCTTCAAATGCCTAAATGTTAATGCTTTTCTGAAAATCAAGACTAAATTGTCTTTTAACATGAAGTAGCAAATACTTGGTAGAATGTGAAGAAGCAAATGAATCTTATAAACTTGAATAGACCTTGACTTGCAGACAAGGTGCCTGAAAATCCTTTGGATTTAGCTTTTGTCTAGCTTGTCGGCTAAAGAGAAGTTAAAGAAAATCATCTCAGACTGACAGGAAAGGAGACAGCACGTGCAAATTCAGTAGTGAAAATATGTCTATCACTAATGTACCTGATAGAATAGAAAAGGGCAGATTTTGCAAACAGATTAGTCACAATGTGGTCAGTAAATGGGTGAAACTCCATTTTCTTAGTGCATACACATTCACATTAATGGTTTAACAATGGTAGTCTTTGGCTATGGAAGAAATAAATGCAGAGGGCAAAGCATTTCACATTTATTTAGATATGTTTGTAATTCAACACAACTAAAAGTTTTGGCTCATAGAGTGAGTCACTTTAAAGGCTAATGTCTCATGCCTATTGCAAGACATATTTAGAAGAGAGAGTAGGGCTCCATCCAACTGCTGGTATCTGAAGGTATAAACCCCCAAAGCACTAGGAAAAATGTACAGTAGTGTAGAACTTGTTTAGAATAGAAGTGGGCGTCTGACCTTCAGAAGAACACAGCATACCAATGGTAGAGTAAGAGTAGTCGGGATATGGGATTATGACTCAAATTGACTGAACCATGGGAAGCTGCTCCCCCTCTGGGGTTACCATCACATCAGGGATCATTAGCTCCCCTCTCCTCATCTGTTGACTTCTACCATGCCTATTGCTAAATAATGGTTATTTCTGGGAAGTGGGGATCTAAGAGCTTCCTCTGCCATACCCTAACCCTAGTGCACCAGTATGGGAGAAATTATCATGTAGCCTTAAGTCAGTTCAAAATCCAAAAGGCTCAGATATTGTAGAAATATCAAGTGAGGCTGCTGACGATCATGAATCCTCCACTTTTCTCAGCAGAGGAACAAGCAGCCACCTTGTAAAACCCACTGTCTTTAATGAATTCAAGTGCAAGAACCTTAGCATCCCTACAGTTGTTTCCCCTTCTTAGCAAATCAAATGTTCACAATCCCCCTGGGCTAACATAACTGTCCAGAACCTCCGTGTCACAGTTTGGGGCTAACCGCACTTCTGCTCTCTCTGTGACCTCCACAAGGATACTCCTTTAGGTCTTGTGCCTCTACTATCACTTCTCGTCAAGGCGACTTGCATCCTTCTCACTTCAGACTGGGGATTTGGGCTCTCAGTCCGCTGCATTTCACTTTGGTTTCTCCAGCACCTGGTATCTGCTCTATTCATGGGGGTATGACAGTGACCTGTTAGCCTCTGCACAGCATAGTTCATTTGTGTAGGACAAAAGCTTTACAGAGAAAACATATCATTAGGAAAATATATTGAGATGCAAGCTCATCTTATCAGATGTTACCAGTTTTCTGCATCAGGACTATGGTAGGTTTTCAAAGTCCTTCAAACCCTTCTAGGGGGGTTTAGCCCTCTCATTTACAGTCTCATGTCTGTTCATGGATCAAAAGTGGGGTCCTGAGTTAATTCAGGCTGCCCTTTTATCTAACACCCTGGTCTTTGTTTCCTAAGCCTCATGGATCTACTTTTAATCAACATCTGCAATTCCCCCCACAGGGTGGCATTTTGCTACAATGTTTTTTATGTCCAGGAAATAATCCCATAAACAGTAATCATCCCATGTCATCACTGATTTTATTTCCTGTAAAAAGCTCCATAACTCTTCCCCAAGGAGCTAGAACACAATCCCAGTATCACAGGTATAGATAACAGAGTGAATATCCAACATGCTCACAGCATCAGGAACATCTCAAAATACCTGTCTTAGAAATCTGCCTGCACTCCTATTCTACTGGTATAAATTAGCAAAACTCCATTGAATTGAGGATGTGGCACAATTTATTTGTCAGACCTTTCCTATAATGTCTTTCATGTTCTGTATATTTAGAATATTCAGTATTAGTTTAATGTAAATACATTGCTCATGAAATCATATATGGTCTTTCTATATTGTGAAATACCATAGGAATTATAGAGGATATAAATATTCACAGCTTTTTAAATGAGAAAAAAATGATTTTCTTTTTTTATGCATTATATATTTAAATGTATGCCACTCATTTAAAAAATATACAAAAGAAAAAATGAGTGGAAAACTCATGCCAATTTGTTCTTTGATAGAGAACAAACAAAAGGGATTTAAGACTGTGGTTCCATCTTCACTCTCTCATCCAACTTAAGACATGAGTTGCTTGCTTTAATTACCATGATGCCAGATGAAAAAACTCCGAGACAAGAACAGTGCAAAAAGGCAAAGCCAGCAAATCTGTCAACCTGCCAGAGAAGCATTTACCAAAAAGCTGTGCAAACAGAGATCTACCCTTCAGCAAAGTATTATCAACCTCCATGACTGATTTGGGACCTGTAAAATAATGTTGCATCTTCACTAGCTGAAGGAAAGCAACTTGGAGAAATGAAAGACATTATACATTAAACCTAGTACTGTAAAAATACTTATAGTCAGATAAGTGCAAATTGTTTCCACACAAACCACAAGAGATGTTCACATCACCAAAACCATTATCAAAATTGGCATGCTGGTTGGGATTCTTGAAAGAGATGCCAAGGACTAAATTATGATTGGGCTGGTCACATTGTTGAGCTATATTAGTAGAATGGCATAGGGAAATTGGTATTGTGACTGTACTTTTTCACATGGATAAAGGACTCCAAATGTCAAGTAAGACACCACCTTTCATGAGCACTAAACTGATTCAAAGTTGAGTCCAACATGTTATTTGTATTTACTAAATCTAAAAAGCATTACAAAATGAAAAGAAAGACACAAACTCTCAAAGCATTTCCATCTAAAACCATTATATATAAGGACCTTAAAAAATGCCATACCCAGAAGAGTCAATATTGCATTAGTAAAAGAAATGGAGAAAACAGCTACAAACAATATGAGGGCACCCCAAATAGGTCAAATATTAGTCATTGTAATAAGTGGTCTTGAAGTCTGCCTTAAAGGCAGATAAGCAGTAGACTCTGGGCAGTCTTCCTTTGGATCAGATTCTTTCAAATAAGGTCAAACATTCATTTAAACATTAAAGGTTGTGAAGTGCTTTTTCGAGCTACTGATGAAAAGCACTATGTAAGACACAGATATTATTAAATCATTTGCAAAAGAGGATCTACAGTTTGTAGATTATGCCAATAAAAAAATGAATTCTCCACTTACTTTTTGGAATCAGTTGTTTCTAAAATTCTAAACCTCTCCACAGTGTAGTTGAAAGAAAGCACAATATGTTGGAAGCTGCGTCCCATTTTATAAGAAGAGCAGATGTTTTATTGTAATTAAACTCACCTCCATTTTGTACAAGGTGACCTCTTAGAGTAAGCATATAAACAAATATGCTGCTTTGCTTTCATCTGAATGATGATGATCCATAGCTTCCTTGTAAAGCTAACTTATATAGTGGTTACTTCAAAAAAAAATCTCTATTTCAGTTCATATGGCTTTTCATTTTATTGCTTCAGTTAAACCCTGAATAATGATTTTTAGTTAGTGTGTCCTGAATCTTTACCAGAAACTTTCCCCCATAGTATAAAAAATGATCATAGATTAGTAACCAAATGAACTCAGTGTAGGGTTGTTTAAAACATACTTAGTAGCAATATACTGCATTGTTACATTTGTATAAGCAATTTCATGTAGTTAGAACTATCCAATTACTTTAAAAAATATATTAATGAAGCACTGTAAACACTGCAGTGTGCTAGTTCAAACAGACAGTGAAATATGCATTGACTTTAGTAAATCACTGTGTTCCTAGTTCAGCTTCTCTCCCCTAGAATTTGTAATGTCAAAGTCAACTTGAGGTCAAGCTCAAATGAGGCTGCTGTTTACAAGTGGGAACTTACTGCATCATGCTAGTGAATACTAAACCCCCAAACACAGATAAAAAACAGAGGTGAGGGAGAGGAAGAAAGCTTGTAGGAAGCTTTTCTGTTCCTTGAAGCTAAGGAGTTTACAAAATAAAGCAAGGTTTGTTATTTAAGTTTTTTTTTTATTATAGACTAATACTTGGGGGACAGGAAGAGAGCAGAGTACTGGTTTTGTTATGGGTGCCCTTATAAAAAACATATAGTTTTATTCAGAATAAATAATGTATTCATCTTAGAAAAAATAAACAGAATCACAGTTATTGGACCACTAAAAGCCAGAATTTATGTAACAATGCCCTTAGTTGTGTCATCATCAGGGACTGAATTGTGGGCTACTGAATATAAATGCATGAGCCTCTACTGGCTGAGCTAAAAGGACCACATTGTCTCAGAGGCAGCAGCAAATTTAGCAAACTACAAACCTCTCAGTGTGTTGTAGTCACTGGAGCAGGCAAAAAACCCCACACCCACACACAGTATGTTAGTGGGAGTTGCATATACATACAATATATTTGTTTGTTTGTTTGTTAGTTTATTGGTTTTGTGTTTGAGAAAATGTGAGCTATTGAATCTGTATATCAAAGATCCACCTTGCAAAACAACATTAAAAAGATGAGTCACATGTTTATTCCACATCATAAAATTGTTTCCTATCTGATTTTATGTCAGCCTGTCACTTTATCTCAGCCAGGGAAAAGCACAATATGAATGGATGACATTTGGGTTTTGGAGCTTAAAAGTACCTGCACATCACTGACAGTTTTCAACAACAAGGCGTTCTTTTGTTATGTTTATGCCTGTGCAATATCAAAATCACAATTTGACTTGCATCAGTGATATGGGAGGTCCTTACTGAAGAATTTTGACTTCAGGTGGAAAGGCGGAAAACTTGCTAATGATTTATGTGAGGGCTTTCATGGAGGAAATAATGTACCAGACCAAAGCAAATGAAAAGTTTGCAAGCAGTAAATTTCCTGAAGTTTGTGAATTGAATGAATTTTTCAGCATATTGTTTAATAAAACTTAATGGAGAAAATTTTAATGGCAAGGAATAAAACCATAAATGACCACATTACAACTGCATATGGAAGATTGTATTCCTTTTCAGGGTTCACCTTTTAACAAAGAAATTGAAAAATTGGAGGAAACTCAAATCAGATCAATAAAAATGATGACAGAGTTGAAGGGGTTGAACATAGGTTGAAAGATTTTAAAAAAACAACAAACACTAGTAATATATATAAACTGAGGGGCACATGATAGGAGTCTAAGAATAAACCTGAAGGGTGTACAACAGCAAAGAGGACAGGAAAATATTGTAGATAATACCTTGGGCTATAATTGGTACTAATGGAATGAAATACAAAAAATAAAACTGTAGATTAATTAGAAGGGGAAAAATAACAATGAGGTCCAAATTGTGGAATTGTGGGGAAAAAACATAATTTAAATATTTTTTAACTAAATTGGGCACAAAAAGTGAAAATATAGTATACAAGACAGTCCAATAATGAATGGACAAGATTCTCTAATAGGTCACCTCCAGCTGTAACTTCTGTTGATCTATGATTATTTGAATACATTGTTTTATTAGATGCCAAAAGAAATGGAATATTCTGTAAGGATAGGTTAACTGGAGAAATTTATTAGATGTGGTAATATTAAATCTACAATAACTGAATACACTAGTGATGAAACTATATTGCATTTTATAATTGAAAATATCACCTCCAGAAGGCTATACTTTTAGGAATGAAATGACAGCATCACTGGTTGCTTAATACTGTGCTATCTTTCTTGAAAACATTGATTTCAGGAATAATGTTAACCAAATCTGTTTTCATTTGTAAAAGCCACTATTGAAAATGGGGCAGAACTCAAGAATTACTTTGTCTAAAAACAAGGCACATCTTACAAAAATGAGAACTTTCAACCTCAGCTCTGGAGACTTTTTTTTTTTTTTTTTTTGGTTAGTTGGGGTTTTTTTTTGGCCTTGGAATATCTAACTCATCTACTACCGTAAAGTAAGGTAAAGAAAGGCAGAGTAAATAACACACTAATGTGCTGCATCTTCTTAGCTGAAACAGAATTTTTAATCATTTTTACATGGGCCATTTTGACATCAGCGAACATGTAAGCACATTTTATTTGTAGTGTAGTGATCAACATCATCTAGATAATTGATTCTAGCTTTCAGATCAACTCACTGAATTTCAAGAGGAAGCTCTTAAATTGCATGCATTCTAATTCTGCATTTATATAAGTAACATAATGTATACTCTAAGTTGAAATACAATAACTACTGTAGCACAACATTTTTGCAATCAAGATGGTACTATAAATATCTAAGTAGGCCTCCTGATGAAAGTTTTTCCAGGTAACATTTATTCTGAGTGCCCATTACTGCAAAATTGCAAAGGGATCCTTTCAGAAACATGTAAAAACCATTAAAAATATAATTGAATTCAAAGTGATGTGACACATAAAGTGTTTTCTAATAAACAAGGATACATGGAGAAAGAAAAACAAACAACTAACTGTTATTTTAACAAAAGATCACCCTATGAATTGGCAATCCCAGTTTATGAACACTTCTATTTTGGTTACTGCAAGTCACCGCAAACTGTATTATACAGTATAGCTTGGAGGAATGCTTGAGATTCATTGTCTACTAAAATGTGCCCTTCAAACTTGCTTCAGCATCATTTGTTTTGAAATTAATAAATGGGGTAATATTTGTAATCAGACTTGAAGTGAAGAGATTTAGAAAAATAGACAATCGTTTTAACCTATAGCTTTATAGGAATGGTACAGTAAAGTGTAAAGTAAAGAAGCAATTCTAATAAAAGATAAATGGTTTGACTTTTACCCTAAACTCAACCTAAAGCAGGAATAAACCTTTCTTTTCAATGAATTATTTTTTAAATTAAAGTTAAACAATGGAGATCTCTGTACTTCCTGGCTGTTTTATAATTAAGCAGGTCTGGCATACATTTGTGCCAAGATTACTAGTCCAATTATTATTATTATTATTATTTTGGTGGGGAGGGTATTAAGGAAAAGAAGAATCGGTAACATTTTATTGTCCAAGCTTTTATTAATTGAAACATAACATCAAGCTACAGCGAGGCTAAATCAAACTCCAATTTTCAAAGGGTATGTCTACACTGGCAATTTAGGTCGACTTAAGCAGCCTTAAGTCAACCTAAATTACTCCTAGTCCACACTGGGCTTTCATTAAGTTGATTTAAGAAATTCCTTAAATCGACTTAATGAAAGCTTAAGTCGACTTAGTAAGAACCACCAGTCAGGTCGACCTAACTCTTAAGTCGACTCCTTAGGTCAATTTAAGCACAGTGTGGACTTGGATTAACCCTTAAATCGACTTTATTAAGTTGACTTAAGGGAAGTTAGGTCGACTTACTAAGTCCCTGTTCATGGTAACCACTTTCTTAAGTCGACTTAACAAAGTCGACCTAACTTTTTCTAGTGTAGACATAGCCAAAATGTGGGACTGTTACTTATAACCAATATTTAAGATCAACTGTTCTCTTTAAACATCTTAACTAATATAATCCATTGCTTGGAGATATATGCCCAGTATAAAAGTTTATATCATGCTCCCCTGATGTGGAAAGGTAGGAATAGTCAATATCAAATATGCAGACCCCTTTAAAAATCTTTATACCAGGAGGTATTTCCATGTGCAATACCATTAATAAAATGACCCATTATTATGCAGAAGTCCATTGCTAACATACATAAAAGGCTAGTCATGGAGTCTTTTCTGGGTATGTCTACACTTGCACCTTAAGTTGACTTAATGATGCTTAAGTCGACTTACAGAATGCTGCGTCCACACTGGGTGCTTCCTTAAGTCAACTTAATAACTCCACCTCTGAAGGTCGACTTAATGCCTGTCAACCTTGTTAGGTTGACTTAAAGTTAGTGTGGATGGGGAATAGCCCTAAATTGACCTAATTAGAGTTGGGCTGGGGTGAAGGGGAGAGCCAGGATTCAGAGAGACAGGCTGGGGTGAAGGGGAGAGCCAGGGCCAGGGAGATGGACTGGGGTGAAGAGGAGAGCCGTGTCTGGGGTGAAGGGGAGCCGTGGTTGGGAATCAGGCTGGGGAGAAGGGACATGGTGGGGATCGGGGGCTCGGAGAAGGAAGAGACACAGGGGATCAGGGGCTGGGGAGTAGAGACACGGCAGAGTTCAGGGGCTGGAGAGAAGGAAGAGACACGGTGGGGATTGGGCTGCGCAAGGTGCCTGGGTGCGTGGCGGCCCCTGCACTGCCGCGCACCTGCAGAGTAGAGGGAACATAGTTCCAGGCCCCCACAACACTCCTCTGTTGACCTAGCACCTGCCAGTGTAGATGCAGGCAGTCGATAGGAGTGTTTAGTGTGAACACTCTATGTCGACTTAACAAGGTCAACCTAAAGTCAACCTTGTTAAGTTGACTTAACAGATCCTGTAGTGTAGACATAGCTTTTCTGTCTAAACTACCTATGTTTCTTCAATAAACAGACGGGATCAGGTACACTGTAACTATCAAATGCCATCATCTACCTCAACTGAATATCTACTTCAGCAGTTCCCTTCTCAGAGACTTCTTCATCATCTTTAAATCTTTCTGCAGAATAATTCCCTCTGCTGTACATGTGTTGAATTCAGAGTTTGGCTGGTTACAGAATAGGTGCCTGAGTGTTCTAGTTTATGAAAGAAAATATCACAGCCTTTAGCAAGAGTAGTAAGTCCTGGGTGAAATCCCAGCTATGCTGAAGTCAGTGGAGGTGCATTTGAGTTCAGTTGGTCTAGAATTTCAACTCTATGTCCAGGATGATCATTTTTTCCTCCCCTTTATGATGAATCCCTAGCTTTTTAATGGTGGTTATCTATATGTTTTCTTAACGTTCTAATCCATAAAGCTAGAAGTAGGGTTTAATCCTATAAATCTTAAAAGAACATAAGAGATACATCCTAACATTTATACACATGAGCTTTTTGAAACAAGTAAGAACAAATGAGTGTGGCTAAGTGGGTGTGTGCGTGTGTTGGCCAAAACTTCCCTTTCTTTCCCTAGTAGCTTTTAGAACAGGAGACTTTACTTTCATAGAATTATAGAATCATAGAATAATAGGGATGGAAGGGACCTCACGAGGTCATCTAGTCCAACCCCCTGCTAAAAAGCAGGACCACTCCCACTAAATCACCCCAGCCAGGGTTTTGTCTAACCAGGCCTTAAATATCTCCACAGAGGGAGATTCTACCACCTCCCTAGGTAGCCCATTCCAATGCTTCACCACCCTTCTAGTGAGAAAGTTTTTCCTAATATCCAACTTTGACCTCCCCAGCTGTAATTTGAAACCATTGTTCCTTGTTCTGTCCTCTGTTACCATCGAGAACAGCCTACCTCCCTCTTCTTTGGAGCACTCCTTCAAGTAGTTGAAGGTTGCTATCAAATCTCCCCTCAGTCTTCTCTTCTGTAAACTAAATAAGCCTAGTTCCTTCAGTCTCTCTTCATAAGTCATGTGCCCCAGCCCTCTAACCTTTTTTGTTGCCCTCCGCTGGACTCTTTCTAATTTGTCCACATCCTTTCTGTAGTGGGGAGCCCAAAACTGGACACAATATTCCAGATGCAACATGACCAGTGCTGAATAGAGGGGAATTATCACATCCCTCGATCTGCTGGCAATACTCCTACTGATGCAGCCTAATATGCCATTGGCCTTTTTGGCAACAAGGGCACATTGCTGGCTCATATTCATTTTCCCATCCACCATAACTCCCAGGTCCTTTTTTACAGTGCTTCTACTTAGCCGATCGGTCCCCAGCCTGTAGCAGGGCATGGGATTTTTCCTTCCTAAGTGCAGGACTTTGCACTTGTCTTTGTTGAATCTCATGAGGTTTCTTTCAACCCAGTGTTCCAATTTGTCCAAGTCTCCCTGGATCCTGTCCCTGCCCTCCAGAGTATCTACCATTCCCCCCAGCTTGGTGTCATCCGCGAACTTACTAAGCATGCAGTCTATCCCATCAACAAGATCATTAATTTCATTGATATTTCACTGATACAACTCCTAGTTTTATTTTCTTTTAAGGTATTGCTGCTCACACAGGTCCTGAGTCAACAAAGCGCTTAAACACATGCTGAACTTTAAGCACAGAAATAGGTCCACTCATTTCAACCGGAGCCAATTATAATAGATAGCTACCTGTTTTTTGTGGTTTGCATTTGTATTTGTGGAGGAAGAAATGGATGGATCAGATATAAAAACTCACTGATTATTCTTTCTCATCAGTGGTACGAGAAGAGGTGGTCAGAGGAAAGAGTGTGTTATTACAGTTGGTCTCCCAGTCATTAATACGTATGTGTACTAATCTCTTCACAGTCCTTTTCACTAAATCTATGAATGGTGGAACTATATTTTCCATTTTAGCTTGTAGCATGTGCATCAGTGAACTGCCTATGTTCTCTTCTTCTCAGGCAAATCTATAATGGCCTGTATGTGGTCATCAGCTTCACTGTTGGATCATAATAATGGATGGTATCTAATAAACATCTCTTACCCACTTTCCCAAATGGCAATTACAGCCATTTCCTCACTGGAATCGGCAATCCCTTATTTCTTTGGAACTGAAATTATTACCTCTTTTAAGAGTTGCAAAATGGATTAATCAATACAAATGCTCTTTATATTGTCCTGATAATGATCCATTATCCTGTAATCTGATTCTGGAGCATCCACAGGGTACGAAGATTTTTTTAAAAAATATGAATATCATATCTTTGATAATGGGCACATCGGAAAGCTAAGTGGGCTTTTAAAACCCTGATCATTTACTCAATTCATTTTCTGTCTCAGGACAAGATACATTGCTGGAAAAATGTTGTATTCAGGAAAGAATAATAATGTAATAACATACATAATACAGACATCTTTAAAGAGGTACTGAAATATTTTCTGAAATGTTGGCAGTGAAAACAAAAGTTGAATCCAAAATATCATGACATACAGTAGGATAAATAAAATATCCTGTTGTCAGTGAATCATGAGCAGAGTTAGGCCTTTACTCTATTCCCAGATGTAATTCTTTGTTACATGGACAATGGTCTTTAGTACATAAATAACAATTAGAAAATCATTTTTGTTGTTGTAAATGGAGAAGTTAACACACAGCAAGAGGTTTCCTGTTTATGAGTTCAAGTTAATGTTAATTGTTGTTTCCTGACTCTTGAGTGCTTATGCAGACAATTTTAATGTTTTCTCAGTATAGTTGTATTAATTATTGTCATTATTTATATATTACCATATGTGTGCTTGGTGCCTTAAAGGTAAATAAAAAGAAAAGGTCTATCTTAGAGTTTCTCAAATGTTACTCAGAGAATTAGTAATCTAAATATAATTGGAAACCTGTCTAAAATTAAAAGTAGGATTAAGAGGAGAAGGTTTTCAGTGTATGAAAGGACATTTAAATTCATTGGAAGTCCAAAGCTTAGGTTTTGAACCCTTCAGGGTAACATTCAAAACCTGTTTATTTAATTTCATTTTTGGTCGTTAATTTGAATGACCTTTTCCCAACACAACACACTATTTGGTTTGTAGCATATTTCTTGAAGTGACATTACCAATATTTCATTCAATCTTTTGTTGTTTCCTGAATTAGTATGTTTAATTTTCATAAATAACACCTACATGATATATATATGGGGGGGGGGGGGTTGTGGAACTGTGTAATTAAAAAAAATTAAGTAACCACACACCTAGGATTAGATTGAGTATGTTAGACCTAAGGTGCAAGGTATTCAACCAGATATATCCTACAAGTCTGCTTCTGCATAAATTCAGTACCATAGGTTTGGAGCTCTGGAGTAACTTAAATCATGAATTTCAAATTAGAATTTAATCTTAAAGCTAAAGGGCATGACTACTTGGAAAAAACAATTACCATCTATGAGAACAAAAATCAGCATTTTCAAAAGTCTCTACATAATTACCAATTACAATATACTTCAGTGGCTTTAGAAGAGTATTTTTGTCTGTCAGGTTAACAAACCTTTCTTAAATGTCTTCAGATCATATGATAAATATATGTTGTGAAGCTGAGTGTTCACTGTGTCTCTAATTCTAGCCTAATATTCTGACACCCACTTTTTATTAGAATTATTTTGACAAAGCAGTATAAATAGATTCTGATGATCCAGTATTCTGTAACCAGAAGTAGTAATGATTACCAGTAGTGACCGAGTCTATTTGTGACCATGACAGTAATAAGTATTAAGAGCAGAAAAATATATTTTGCAGCAGGAAGGATAATTAGAGCTGGGCAAGTATCTCAAATCAATTTTCGCTAAGAATCACTTGAATACAATAGTCAAATTTGCTTTGGCTGTGTTCATTATCCTTTTCTATTAATTTGCCTTGAATACTATTAGTTTACTGGCAGTAATTGTAAGCAAACATCAGAAAAAAAATAATATATGGTTATTTTTTAATTCACTACTCCAGAAACCTGATCATAATTTTCCACTCACTGAGTTAATGAACAGACACTGTGGACTTTATAGCTAATGAAAACTACACAGTAACAGATTTTGAATGAACTGGTCATGAACTAACAACAAAGATGTTTGTTGAGTAAAAGTATCTGCAAAAGAAACTGTTTTTTTGTGGTAAAATCTCTGCTGATCAGAAAACTATTTCCAGAAATCTAATGAAAAACTATGATCCCATAAGATTTCCAACCTGTGACCAAGGGGTTTCTTGATCTCAGGTAGTAAAGGGAATGTATAGGATTTTACAAGGATCCTTGGGTTGGATATACACATAATAATTCACTAAAGGATGGCATATGAGGTCTTGGCTGAGAACTAGTTGCTGACCAGTCATCATAATGATTGTGAAATTCATGCATGGATAATATCTGAGTTATATGTCTATCCTGAAAATTATATTAAAGGCATGTAACCAGAAGGAGACATGTCTTGAATAGATTCCCTTCAGGCAAGGGTTACAGATCTTCATCTCCCTGTCTGGTCATTGAATATTGTGCCTCACAAGGTATACTTATTTACATACTGATCCAAATGCTGAGTAAAAGATTGTGAACAGAAAGCAGCATACACAAACAAACAAAAAAATCAGCAGGGGGCATCCTGCTTATGAATAAGCACAAGGGATTGTTCTGAAATATCTGGTAGTGCAAACAGACATCCAATATCTTTCAGTGAGCAGGAAGGTTGACCGTGTGACTTCTCTCATGAATGGAAGACCACAGCCAAGCCTGGCGGTTAAATGCTGAAAGGACTTTGAATGAGCATTAGTCTGTGAAACATAAAGGTACATAGTTAAGTAAGTTGACATTCTAAATATGTCCTATTTTATATATAACCGTTTGTTTCCAATACTTCTACTTGGTTTCACTTGAATCTCTATGCTCTGCTAAATACACTTTTACTTAATTTCACTATAAACATATCTGAGAGCTGTGTATTAAATGAAGTAATGAACTGAGGTGAAACTGGTAAACTGGGATGTACTACTTCTTGAAAGTAGTGAATTTGTGAATGCTGTCAGATGAGGGTCTGGACACTTCCAGGAAACACTTGGAGCATGCTGATTGCAGACCTGTGGTGAGACAGGTGGGCCTATATAGGACTAGAAGGCTGTGTTGTGTGGCCCATGGCCAGTAGATTCAGGGAGTTGACCTCCATCAGGCACAATGTGGCTTCCTTATGGCAGGGACAGGTGGTAGTGAGGAGCCTCACAACCATGGGTTCCCCCAGGAGCCACCACACTGCCCAGGACTGAGAAGATTCAGATGTAGTCAGAATAAGCATCTGAAATTTGGGTGTTTATAATAAAAAACAGAACGAAAGCTCCAAATCCTTGAATGTTGCCCACACACCAGTGCATTTAAACCACTTATAATTATTGTAACCTCTTCAAGTATGCTTCAATACACTTAAACTGTATATCTTATCTTTGTTCTGCTGGTGTTATTTATTATATTCCTTCTGTGAACTTTGATTTTATATGACCACATTTCAAGTGAACAAATAGAGAAGAGAACATATTTGATGATAAAATATGGAATTGTTTCAATCTAAGTTTATTAAATCTGATCTTCCATGATTGAAGGGTATGAAGGGTATATTCAGGAATCTCTTTTGTGGATTCTCTGCTGCAACAAATCCATTCAGTGATTCTATGTTGAGGCCTGCATCTCATATGAATGCTAGACAAAATGATGCTGTTGGTAAACGAGGGAGAAAGAAGAAGAGGACTCTACTTCAACTTCTATATCAGTTCTTTAAGCAAATTTGTAAGTATTGTTTATCAGGAAAAAAAAGTCTGTGTATATATAGCATGCTCATTGATTAAGAAAGCAATGTCTAAGCAAAGAGTGATCATTTGTAACTGTGCCTCTTGCCCATTTTCAACATTAATGAATCATAAAGTATAGTTTGTGGAAACTCCCATAAGTGATTAAATAGCTGATACTCTTCCACTAGTGCACTTAAATCCATTGATAGAATCAGTTTAAAGCTTGTGACAATGGGGCCCTGCCTAATTTATATACATTATGTATAGATGACATACGGATTTTCAATAAGTGTAGGTTAAGACAATCATTAAACTCATGCTTGGAAAAATCTAATGTAACACTACTTATTATGGTTTACAAGTCACCAGCATTTGTCAGGACAGAACACCATGACTACTTTGTGGTGAGCACTAATTACAGTAACTCTGTGCTCAGGATTTTTGCAGATGCTTAAAAACCTATTCCATATTAAAAGATCACACCACACTTACTCCCACAAATTTATATATTTGGAGATAGAAGTAATTTATTCCTGTAAGCTTTTATCCCTCCCCATTACTATGTAGATCATTTCTTTTCAGAGACAAATTTCCCTTATTTTAGTTAAATCAAGAAAATAAAAAGCTCCTTAACTCTTATTTAAATACAATGTTATTTTTTTCTGTTGTTAATTTAATTGTTTGGTGATGTCTGAGGAAAATAAAAATTGATAGAATTAAAAGTACGGACCTTTGGTCAATCAAATAAGCATTAAAAATTCCAATCCTGTCTGAAATGAATGTGTACTAATGTTCTAAGCATGTTTTAAATTATTAGTTCCCTAGTGCTAGTCTGTATGATAGATGGATTTATAAATATAAATTCAAAATTCAGACTGTCTACCAGAGAAAGATTTTATTGTAGGTCAATCAACAAAAGCTGAAAAAGCACTGGAATTAGATAAAACAGGAAAAAAAGGAACAAAGAGAGATTAAAAACAACATAACTGATAAAGGTTAGAAAAAATAGTTAGAGGAGGAATGTATTGTATAGAGACATAAATTGTATAGATAGTGTCAGTGCTAGTTGTTTTTTTTTTTTTTTTACACAGCACATGTGATAAGACAGAGGTACATACAGTAAATGAATTTAGAGAAAGATTAATTCCAAACACAGGAGTCTTTTCATCATTTTAGTTAATCCATTTTTAGAATAATGAGGTCACTCTTTCATTGATTTCTGCTTGCTACAACAATTAGATGCTGTTTAGTTAGAAACAGAAGCAATAGCTGAGTGAAGTATTAGGGAAAATAGTATCCTAAACAGTTGGTTTATTTTTTGTTTTTGTTTTTTTTTAAATTGCTGGTACACATTGCTATGAAAAAAAGGTGCAAGTGCTCAATACCTCTGAGTACCATCACAAAAAGCCCTGACTAACAGATATCAAAGGCTATGTCTACATTTGCAAGGTAGGTTGACTTAAGGAGACTTAAGGAGACTCAATTTAGTCCCAGTCCACACCAGGCTTTCATTAGGTCAACTTAAGAAAATCCTTAAGTCGACCTAATGAAAGCTTAGGTCGACTTAGTAAGACCTGCCGGTTAGGTCGACCTAACCCTCCTTTAGGTCGACCTAAGCACAGTATGGACGCTTAAGTCCACTTTATTAAGTCGACCTAAGGGCAGTTAGGTTGACTTAACAAAGTGGACTAAGTCCACGTCCATGGACACCACTTTGTTAAGTCGACTTATTAAGGTCAACTTAAAGTCAACTTAAAATCGACCTTATTAAGTTGACTTAACAAAGTCGACCTAACTTTTTATAGTGTTGACATAGCCAAAGAGCTTTAAATAGCCCTAATGTGTTTGTAGAATTTCTAAGTGTTTTTTCATCAATCTTCTCCATGAAAAATACGTGTATCTATAATATACCTTAAGGTAACAAAACTGTGCCTAAGCCTTTATAAATACCTTTCATGAAATGTACCCTCAGCTCTTAGTCCAAACCTACCTTTTTTCCTATTAACTCTCTGCAATGCAGCATTCTCCTCTTACATCAACTTTTTTTCTCCCAGCATGCATTTCTGGGGTTGGCCCTTTAAATTTTGCAGAGTCAAATACTTTCAACCCTTAACTAGCCATTTTGAAATGTGCTGCTGCTGTAAGTGGTTGTTGGTGTTGGTGAATCTCTTTCTTTTCTATCTAGAAATCATTGTCAGCTTCCTTTACTTTTTCCTTGGAAATTGACAGATTCTTGTTGAATCACATGTGCATATACATTTCTATTTCAATGTATGTGGTAGGTTTAAAATCCTATAGTTCCAGTAATACACAGCATCTATAAAATTTGAGCTGAATACTTAGTGGGGTTTAGATATCAAGGCAATAAGTGCTTTATTATTGGAAATGGAGTTTATGAACCTGTGAAAACTATAGCTATGTTTTCTTTCTTTAATTTGGAACATTTAGTAATGTGAAGTAAATTAAAAATAAAATGTCTAGCCCTTTTCCTAGCAAAGTCTGTCCTGAAAGATTAAACTGATTGCTAGTTTTGAAAGCTTGTCATTATAGAGATCACATGCTGAGGTCCAGAAAAGACCTATTCAGAGATCCCTTGACTTTTGGGAGAACATTAGATCAGTTCACAGCTATAGGGTGCAGTGCAGTCCAATATAATGTTGATGATATATATTCACTGCAAGTTTTTTAATAGCTGACTGCTATAGCACTTGTATAGGACTATATTAAGAGGGACAATATTTTTTTTAATAACTAGCCAAATACTCATAAAGTAACATAAAAAAAGAAAGAATCAATTACATCAGGAGCAGGAAGACTGCTAAACAACCAGTGGGACCAAAAGATGATCAAAATGCTAAAGTAGCATTCAAGGAAAATAAGGCTATTAGGGAGGAAAAAAATGAATTCTTTGCATCAGTCTTCATGGCTGAGGATGTGATGGGGATTCCTAAACCTGAGCCATTCTTGTTAGGTGATAAATCTGAAGAACCATCCCAGCTTAAGATAGCATTAGAAGAGGTTTTGGAGCAAACTGATAAACTAAATCAGTGGTTCCCAACCTTTTTGGCTCGAGGGCCAAAAATATAATTTTTGCAATCCTGAAGGGCCACCAGTCTATTTAATTAAAATGTAATTAAAATACAATTAATTAAATTCAAATTAAATGTTAATAAAATTATTAATTTAAATTTAATTCATTAAATTTAAAATAATTTTTAATTAAATAGACTGATGGCCCTTCAGGGTTGTAAAAATTATATTTGTGATCCATGACCCAAAAAGGTTTTTAAACATTTTTAGAGGGTTTTTTTGTTTGTTTGTTTTTGTTTTGTTTTGTTTTTTAAATAAGGGCTGGATGCCCATGAACATGCCCCAAGCCCAGTGGAGTGGTGAGCGGCCACAGCCTGGGTCCCAGCTGCCCAAAATGGCATGTGGACAGATTTTGTTACCATCAGAACAACCAAGATAACAAAATCTCCTCGCACACTGTGTGCAGGCAGATTTTGTTACCTTGGTTGTTCTGTTGGTAACAAAATCTTCCTTCACATGGTTTTGTGCATAACCGTAGCCAGGCTCTCAGCCAGTGGCAGGGGAGTATGAGGCACTTTAAATAGCCCGGTGGGCCACTTTTGGCCTGCAGGCCAGAGGTGGGGAAACCCTTGAATTAAACAGTAATAAGTCACCAGGATGAGATGGTATCCACCCAAGAGTTCTGCAGGAACTCAAATATAAAATTTCAGAACTATGAACTGTGGCATGTACCCATCATATAAATCAGCTTCTGAACCAGATGATTGGAGGCTCCACAGACAATCCCAGCAATTACAGTCTGGCAACTTCAGTACCAATTAAATTGGTTGAAATTATAGTAAAGAACAGAATTATCAGACATACAGATGAATAAGATTTGTTGGGAAAAGTCAACATGGCTTCTGTAAAAGGAAATCATGCCTCACTACCCTAGAATCCTTTGAGGGGGCCCACAAAGTAAATACTGGTTTTCCCCAGGTCTCTGTACTGTGACCAGTACTGTTCAATGTACTCATAAATGATCCGGAATAAAGGGGTAAACAGTAAGGTAGCTAAGTTTGCAGATGGTACAAAACTACTCAAGATAGTCAACTCCAAACAGACTGTAAAGAGTTACAAAGGTATATTACCAACCCGTGTGACTGGGCAACAGATGAAATTCAATGTTTCATCAGTCAAAAAAGCTAACAAAAAGCTAACAGAATGTTGAGAATCATTAGGAAAGGGATAGATAATAAGACGGAAAATATCATATTACCTCTTTATAAATCCATGGTACACCCACATCTTGAATATGACATGCAAACCTGAGGGCTCCCTCTCAAAATATGTATATAAGAATTGGAAAAGTTACAGAAAAGGACAACTAATGATTAAGGCTATGCTAAACCTTCCATATGAGGAAAGACTAATAAAAGACTTGGATTTTTTAGCTTAGAAAAGAGATGGCCAAGGGAAGATACAATAGAGGTCTACATAATCATGACTGGTCTGGAGAAAGCAAATAAGGCAGTGTTATTAAAACTGGGAGTCACCAAATGAAATTAATAGGCAGCATGTTTAAAATGGACAAAAGGAAGTATTTCTTCACATAACACACAGCCAACCTGTGGAACTCCTTGTTAGAGGATGTTGTGAAGGCCAAGACAGGGCTCAAAAAAAGAACTAGATGAATTCTTGGAGGATAGGTCCATCAATGACTAATAGCCAGGCTAGAATGGGATTGCTGATGGGATGGATCAGTTGATGATTGCCTCTTCTATCCATTTCCTCTGAAGCATTTGGCATTGGCCGCTGTCAGAAGACAGGATACTGGGCTAAATGGACCACTGGTATGAGCCAATATATGTCTGTACATATTGGCATCCTGATCTAAGGTGGGCTTCTAGGAATTACCATAATAAAAATAAATAAATAGTAAGATTATAAATTCAGGAAAAGAATATTCTATCTTATCACTCTTTCATTTTTTTCTTAGTTTGCAGGCCTACAATGGCAATAATCTACATAATTTATTTTTTGTTGCTAACACTTCTATACAGTAACATTATTTGTGTAGCTTAATGTTGGAACAATAAAGTTTCCACCGGGTCCCTTCCAGCAGTTGTTTCAGAAACGCAAAGACTTACTGTTTATTTAGAAACTGAGTTAATCATCAGAATATGTCTCATCGGTGATGTGATGAAAGTATCCTTGAGGGTGTCAGACTTTCTTTTACTCCTCTACTCCATTCATCCCCAGTGTGTCTCTGTCACACCTCAAAATACAACCTTGCAACATGGCAAGATATTCCTACTGCATTAGTTCAAAAATATATTACTGTAATTCTCTATCTTTAATTTTCAATGTTTTCTTTACAATAGCAATTCAGCATGTAAAAACCTCTCAGTTTATCAGATCTTACAGGGCCAGATTTTGCCTCTTTTAGTCCTGGTGAGTAGCACTTTACTCCATGATTAGTCTTTTGGAATCTATAAGAAACTGATGGAATAACTTTAATATTCAACTTAACATGAGTCAGGGTGACAGAATGTAAACTGTAATGATTTATACTTTTCTACATCAAGCTATCATTCAGATGTGGGAAGGAAGGTACTGTACTTAAAATTGTTGCAGGGAAAAAGACTGCCACTTTAGTTTAATAGATCTGCAAATCATAATAATGTTCTTGTTGAACTTGGAATAACATTGGCTGCTATTTGAAGTAACTTCAGGATGAATTTGTAAAGGCAGGCTTTACTTTCTGTTCTTGCAATCCATAACAATGATCCTTGAAGAAATGAACTGCCAGTCAGAGAACAGAGAAAAGACCAGGCTAATTCTTTTCTTTAGTGTTCATCTTTTCAGAGTTAAATCACCTAACAATCTACTTTACTAGTTAATCTTCACCGGCAATCTTTATATCTCATTTAGTATCAAGTAGCATTCTTTATGCTATGCTTCATAATGAAGAAGGCAAAACATTGGATGATGCAGTGCCCTCATGGTATAAAAGATCATATTTGTTCAAGATTAGCATCATTGGGCTTTAAGTACACTGATTATGCAACTCAGGATGTATTTTTAACACCGTTGCCTTACTTAAAAAATTGAAAACCT
This sequence comes from Pelusios castaneus, assembly GCA_007922175.1. NCBI lineage: Eukaryota > Metazoa > Chordata > Testudines > Pelomedusidae > Pelusios > Pelusios castaneus. The sequence goes on along the minus strand of ML685793.1, from coordinate 24,711,233 downwards.
TACGTTATTATTTAGAGCTTGCTTTTATATTAACATATGACCATGTTTTTTGTTTTTTTTTTCCTTGTATTTTCCACAGAAAATATTCCAAGTTAACATCAAGGAAAGACTTGTTTATTTCTTTAGGCAAATAGGCTGTTCAATTAGGTATGTTAGGATGAGTGGATGAGACTTCAATTGTCTTGGTGTCAGGAAACCTATTCTGATAATTTTTTATGAAATGAACAATTTTAACACTTTTTTTATTCATAACATTGGGGAGAAAAGTATAATATATATTAAAGGGAAAGGAAGACCTGTTAATACTGAGGAACAGATGTAGATTTAAAATTCTTTTGTCTTCTTATATAGTCCAAAAATATTAGTCCTTCCCTATATGGCGCCTAAAACCACACAGAAGCAGCAGTAAACCTAATTATAGTCCCATATAAAAATAGTAATTTTGAAACTAAACTGAAAGAGCTTAATATATCTTGCTGAAAGAAATGTTCCACAGTCAAATAGCTTCATGGATTATAGGAGAACTTTCACATTTGTTTCCAGCTCTGTAGATTGTTTTGTGAAAGCAGTACACTGGCCAATATGTAAACAGATTGTAAATTTCTTTAAGAGTAAAGGTACACAGTGTAGATTTCAAACTCTGAAGATACTTTTCTCATAAATTTCATACTAAAGCATATATTTCAGCAGCTTAATCTCTGAATTATTACTTTTAGCAAAGCTGTTCTCAAAACCTTTTAGAATGAAAGGGGGAAACCAATTTATATTAAATGCTTGTATTTCAAATGTTCTAACTTATAACTAGTACAAGAATGATTGAAAAACCAAATCAAATTATTTAGTCAAAATTACTCTTTGTGTAAATTGGAGTCTTATGAGTCCACTGAGTCTTATGGAATCACACTGAACTATACAGTTGAAGACCTTGCTCTGAGACTGCAAGCTGGGGTCCAGGATATGGATGTGAAGTTGTTGTAAGCTAAATTTTCTGATAATAAATTGTAAAGGAATATCAGAATATAACCTTCTTATGCCACAGAAGCTTGACCATACTTTGTACTGTGAACATGTTGGAATTGATTAGACCAAAACAAGTGATCAAGGCTAAGTTTTCTAGGACCTGGGACTAAAATTTGGTGACATGTTCCTTCTCCTGCTCCCATGTGTGTGTCAGAGCTGCACTGAATTCTGCAGCAAGCTGGGAACAACATAGTAATTATAACCGAAATCACCTGTTAATTTTCTTAAAATACGAGAAAAATACACAGAAGTCGGAAAACATAATACATACATTGTGCGTATTACTGTTGATGCAAAGGAATATCACCCAAACACAACCTGTCCTATGGTGGCATATAGAGGCTACCCTCAAAGCTGAGATCTCATGCACACAACTGGGCTGACCCGTAATTATCTCCCAGCTGCTATTTGGGACTGTTGCTCACCTCTTTTCCACCCTCTGGATGCTCAAAATATTCCTTTTACTTCTTTCTGTGATGCCTCTCAGGAGTATCCAGGGTTGTGAGGCACCTTGCTACCAACTGCCCTTATGATAAAGAAACCTTTTATGTGCCTGCTGGGGGTCAGCAGCCCAACCCCATCTGTCATGGGCAATATGTGAAAGGATATTTAGCAAAATACAGAGACTCAAGTGGGGGCAAGAAATAGTACTGGCAACAAATGGTTACCGCTGAAATAAATTCACATAATAGATTCTGGAACTTCGGTTTCATTAACTAGACTGTCACATCTTACAGAGCAATGCTCCTCCAGAGGCATTGCAGCATTTTACCTCCTGGGTGACCTGCCTTAATTCCAAGACCTTAAGAACATAAATTTCATTATAGAAATATAAACATATTAAATATTACCCATTGATACATTTTGCGATAAGTATGATGACCAGTGTGCTACTGATTCAGTAGAGTTCCTATATGTGACCCTTTGATGAACTATTAAGTATATATCTGACCCATGTGCCTCCTGTGCCTTCTGTCGGTTGGTACCAAAAGATTCCTGGGTCACACCTGGTCACTACCAGTCTGATTTCTCTAGACAAACAGTAATTCTGTGGCTGAAGTTTCTTGGATCACTGCTGGTCTGTGGTGATCTCATCGAGATAATTCTACCATTTTCTTTTCTGCATGCCCAGAACTAATGCAGTAGAAACTTTTTTATATCCTATCAAGATGTTTTGGATTAACCTTTCTGATTAACTCTCTTCTCTGGAGCCTTGAGAAGTCATTTTCAGATCTAAGTGTAAGATGCTAACATTCTGGCAGTAGGGTTGACATTTTTAGAAGCATCCACTCAATTCGGGTGGCTCAGTTTTGGATGCTCAACTTGAGACACCTTCAGCTGATTTTCAAAAGTTAGTTATTTGGAGTACTGGGTGCTTAGAACTTGTGAAAATTAACACCAAGTTGTTCCAGTTTGAGCATTCAAAATGCATGAGCACTTTTACAAATTTGGGTAAATTTCTTAGGTGGCCCTTCAGCGATTTTCTCTGGACCTCAGTCACAAATGGGGAGAGATAAATGAGAGCTCTTCTTCCAAAATTCACCTCTGATTTTATTAGTATGTTCTAATTGAATTTTTACCTGAATAAGTATAGCACTACAAAGGAGAATAATAAAACGACTAACACTATTGCTGTATATTCTAACTAAAGTCAATACATTTCCCATGAAAATTATCAATCAGTGCTTTCAGAATTAAGCAGGATTTTTTTGCAAACCAGACACTGAGATCTCTGGGAGGCAAAATGCATCCAAAGATGCACTGAGGGATGGTCCCTGCTGCAATTCTCCTCAGTAGTATTTAACAACTGCCCCACTCAAGGCCAATGAGATCTACAAAGGGGATCATGGGGCTATTTTCTCCATGTTCCCCTTTGTATATTTTGGGGCACAAGCAGAGAGCACTCCCACTTCTCTTGCAAAACAGATCAGTCCCCTTCCCACTGTACGTTTCTTTCCTCCTGGCTAATCAGAGACTGTGTTTTCCTCCCCATTGCACTGCCCTTTCCCCTGGCCAGGTAAAGGGAAATGTCCTGAATCAGGACATAGCCAGGTTGTGTATCTGAATTGCATAGCAGGAGGGATCTGAAGAGAAACCCCAGGAACTATGGAACAGGGTGTGACCACCAGACATCACAGCCAGATGTACCTCTTTGTGAGTTTACGGGGGAGCAGCAACACTTGCCTAGGGAGCCAGTGAAGAGGGGACCCAATGAGAGACACTAACTGAGCTTGGCTTGGAAACCTACAAATGCTTATTTGCTTGTACTGGAGAGGACAACCCAGGCACTAGGCTTGTAGAGCTCCAACTCTTGATTTGACTGCCCCATGGAGCCAAACAAAAACCTTTGTTTCTCACTTTGCTCTATACCTGTTTAAGAATCTGCAAACTTTTCCCCTGTCCTGACAGCCTTAGTAAAATCTTTCCCTTGATCATATGTATGCGTGGTTATTGGGACCCACCAGGACTAGTATCTACAAGGCCTAGCTGCTCAACATTTACAGTTAGGTGGCCACTCACCTGTTACCAGAGTATCAGACATTCTGGTACTTCTGGGAACAGCACAGGTCAGCCCCCCACTGGTGTTAGTCCCCCGTTCACCCCCACCATGACCTCACAAGTGGTGCATGCAAGGTCACACCGCAGGAAAGAAGCGCCATTTCAAACAGCATGACACCCCGCCACTGCTGCTGTGACCTTAGGAGCACAATGTGTGCAAAATCATACCAACAGGGTCAGAGTCGTACACTCTGCTTTATGACATCACAAAACCACACCCAGCTTTGTCTCAATACTAGACATGGACTAACATTAGAAAAGCAGGACTGTCTGGTTTAAAACCAGATGAGAGCCCTGTTGCTCGCTACCCTAGGCATGGTACTGCTACCATGGAGATCTGGGGTAAAAAATAATCTCAATGATTACAGTATTAATCTATTGATTTTGTGTATGACTATTATACAGTGTAATACAGGGCACAATTGTGTGTTTGGACATAGTACTCTTTAAGGGGGTTTGGATGTAACAGTAGAGTTGGCTAGGAAATTGTTTCTTTTTCCTACAAAAGATTACAACACAATTTTTGTTGTTGTTAATTCAAAATAAAGAGTGGAAATGTTCAGGTTTTCTTATAAAAACCAAAATATGATTTTTTAAAAAATAAAAATCATACTTTTGGGGAGGGAGGAGGCACAAAAAGGCCATTTTCCATTAAAACAAAAATAAAATGTTTGACTGGTGCTATGCAAGTGTTCCATTTTTATTATACATCTCCTCCTCCCAGTCCCTCAAACATGATAAAATTGTTAACAAGTCATATTGCAGCTTTTAAAGGTAGCTCATGGGCAGCAGAACAGGGAGGACCACAAAGGTGGTAATTCAGGTTGGGGAGATCATTCATTTTAATAGTGCTTAACAGAGAAAACCAGGACAAATTAAGAATATTCTACTTTACTAGGTCTTTTTTTCAATCTTGTTCACTAAGGGACAGTAATTTAATTTTAAAGGATCAGATGTTCAGTGAGATAAGCATACTCCTGGTATTGAATAGGAGTAAAAACCCAGGTGAATGGAAACATATTCTAAATTTATTCAAATCTTTAGACAATCATCTGGGAAATAGTTCTGTTTTACTGTAATTTATTTTGAAATCAGAGAAATTTCCCCCCAAATTATATTTTTAAATTATTAGGAAGTGATGTGCTAGGATGTGTTTGCAAAGGATAAAGATAAAACAAGGATCAATGTGTGCCCCAGTCTGATAACAGTACTGTGTTGGGTGGAATAGTACAATGCATTCCAGAATGAGCACAAAGAATAGTCCTGTCTTGTGCCCTTTTGTTAAACTAACCCATTTAGGGCTAAAATCAGCAAAATCAATATTCTGTGGATATGGAGGCGTATGTGATTTCATCCAAGGTAAATCCTTTATTGACAATAATCCAGGAGTGACACAGATAATCAGCATTGCTTCCAGGTCAGCCCCCTAAAAGCTTGACAGTTTAACTTATACCAGTGTAATTGTATATGTAAATGTAAACATGTATTCCACAATGGGATTACATGGGTGTAAAAGCAAAGAGATTAAAATTAAACCCAAAATCTCAAGGCCAAATTCAAGGTGGCATAAGTGGTAGAGTTAATTATACTCAGGGTGCAATTTAGGTCAGAAGATTGATGAATTAAACAGTACTGCTATGGCGATGTGCCCTGTGCAACTCTACAGGTTATGAATCAGCACAGAATTTGGCTGAATACATATAATATAAGTGTAGCAGCCAACAGGAGAATGTGAAAGTCAAGGCTACTCCCTACAGGTTGTCATGCTTTGTACCACTCTCTTTGGCTATGTCTACACTGGCAAGTTACTTCGAATTAAGGAGGCTTAATTCGAACTAACTAAAGCCATGGCTACTAGGCTTTAGTTAGTTCGAATTAAGGGCTTCCTTAATTCGAACTAATAAATTCAAATAGGGTATTCGAACTAAGGGGTTAATTCAAACTAACTAGTTCAAATTAACCAATGTGGCCATGTTAATTCGAACTAATTTCTTAGTTTGAATTAACCGGCCATTGAAATGAATGGGGATCACTATTTCGAACTAAGTAAGTGCTTGCTTAGTTCAAACTAACATTCCAGTGTGGCCATGCTAGTTCGAATTAAGCTAATTCAAAATAACTAAAATGAGTTTGAATTAGTTAGTTCGAACTAACTAATTCAAACTAATTTTAGCAAGTGTAGACATAGCCTTCCATTCAAAAAAAAAAAAAAAGTCAAGTGTTTCCCTTTACTCTCTTACTCTCTCCTCTCTTTACTGGCCCCACCTTAAAAAAAAATCACCACCACAGTTCCTGGTGGTATTATTATCATACATTTACTATCAAAATTACAGGAAATTAAATCCTTCGAGTGATTTCTAAATTGTACATATTTTGGATGTATTTGTTAGCCTGAGTCAGTTATTTTTCATCACTGTGGTTAGCATTTTCAAAATATTTTGGTTTGCTTCTTTTCAGATTGATCTTGTGGTGTGTCAAACTGAGCCTGCACACTTTTGAGACACATGAATTGTTACCTTCTTCGAGGTAAAAATTAACCGTGATTGATGAATTTTTGTTAAATATACTAGTTGATTATTAAGTTGGGTCCAGTCCCAATTACCCATTTTAAAAATTGTTTGCCCTTTAGTGTGGTATTTCTGACTCTTTTTTAATTTGACCCATGTTTCTGTTAACTTACATATATGAAATATGGTCGAAATTCTGCTGCCCATATTCATGTTGAGAGCATATCTTACTGTGTATATATCTGCCTTTCCTGGTGAGCCTGCCTTAATGGCACAGGGAAGGAATTGTGTAATGCTATAATGCTGATTAAGTTGTCTTTAAGCTACCTGCTCAGTATAGGAGATGTCATGAGTGGGAAGGTGTTTTACTGGGCCACTGCTGCACTCCAGCCCTATTGATGGTCATTGTAAATTAGAGCAGCCCCAACACAGCTCTAACTTATGCCCAAAAGTCCAAGGGGCTCACTCCACCTGGGGTTGCCTGAGGTTAGAAGTGATTATAACGCAGATCTTTTCTGGAAGCCATCAACTCGTAGATGGCCCTTTGGGTTGGTCTAATTGATAAGTTGTCCTGGGATTGCTCTCAGTGACTCTGATAATTGAATTTGCCCCTGGGCTGGCCCAGGTTTGGGGAGCTGCAAATGGCTCACTTTGGAGTTCACCCAATGATTCATCCAGCCCATACTGGTCACTGTTGAGAACTGAGTCCTTCTAGTCATTGCCATCTTATGCCCACTCCCACTTCATTCAACGCTTTCCCACTGTAACCACTGCTGCTTTTGCTTGCACAGAACACTTTAAGAGTTGAAAAGACTCCATATACTATCTGGACTCAGCCAGAAGTCCTATGATGGAGCACTCCCAGTAGCAGGAGTTTCCTCTGCTTTTACAGAGTGCAGTATGCATTCTGTTTTGCCTGGTTCAAAGAAGTCCTGCTGAGTCAGTCACAGCCCTCCTCTTAGCTTTTTGGAGTCTAGCACCAGCCTTCTGCAGTTGCATTCACTAGCATGGGTGAGCCTTCTTAATGTGCCCTTTGTCCTAGATAAAACAGGCAGACAGCTTCCCTTTCATTCAATACAGAAGATTATTAGGGTAGATCTCATGGAAAACGAGGAATAAATATATCTAAGCAGGTATTTCCAATGGTTATCACCTATCACCTTTCCCAGTGGAATGTAGCTTAGGGTGATATATTTTTTCTTTTGTAGTTTTTGTCTGAATTCTGTACTTAGAGCTAATGGCAGTTCTGTCCAACTGTTTTCTTTGTGTATATACAATTTTCTACCTCATTGGAACTAGAAATCCATGGGAAAACACTGAGATACACAGCTGGAGAATATAGAGCCTATTGCACTCAAGAGAATGTAATTCACTTATTAATGCTATTGTAGTTCTGTTTAACTCGTTCTATACCACATTCTCTTCTACTCATGGTGCATAAAACCATTTCCATTTTTAAAAAATATTGATTTCTTAACATGTCACGGGTCTCACATAAAGCCAAAGCTCTGGGCTTTCCATTCTTTTAGTGGGTGGTCAGGATGTACAAGAAGCCTTTACAACTTTTTGTATTACAATGAAGTTTCTGGATCTTGAAAATATTAAACTCCTATGATAAATCTGGATGTGATAGATAGATAGATAGATAGATAGATAGATAGATAGATAGATAGATCGTGTTTTTCCAGTACAACACTACAACTTTTCAGATATGTAACTGATTTTCTTACCCAATCCTTCCTATCTATCTATCTATCTATCTATCTATCTATCTATCTATCTATCTATCTATCTATCTATCTA
>ML685793.1:24666953-24703334 GCA_007922175.1 Pelusios castaneus | reverse complement strand
CTATCTATCTATCTATCTATCTATCTATCTATCTATCTATCTATCTAAGAGTGGGGAAGTAATTTATGGATTCTAGAAAATAATTACAAGGTCTTTACTTTGCCAGGGTGCAGTATATGTTTATCACAGATTTCTTGTCATGATGTCTCAGCTGCATGCATTCACTTCTCATGTATATGACAAGCCTGAACTTTTATGAGACTCCCATGCTTGTATTACTGTCTGTACCTGTCTACCTATCTAAGCTTAGAATGAGAAATACAGCTGTGATTCAAACAATCAGCTTAGGTATAATGAGGTCAGAACACCTTTTGTTATAAGGGACTGGTTCTTTCTTGCGTAATTTTCCTCTGGATGATATAGCTCTGGGAGAATACATTCTTAATTAAAATGCAATCAAAGTTGTTTATATTTATAATACTGATTAATTATTTCCAATGCAAAAAACTGTAACAAACTGGAGATGAGCTACATTGCTCTCTGTTGTTTGGAGAGCCTTCTTCAAAATGATATTATACAGGATGAAAAAAAGGTGGTTGATGTAAGGCTTAGAGGAGAAGAGACTGTATTCAGGCCCTAGAGATCCTCTGTCGATCAGATATTCTCAAGAAGGAATATCATAGAGGAATGTATAAAATGGAAAGCTCCCCTCATCACTTTCACTGATTTTCAAAAGGTATTTGTTGGTCCATACAAATGTACATTGTTGAGTAATTCTTCAGTCCTATGAAATTCTAACCGTCATCAGGTCAGGCTGTACCAGCAAATCAGAATAGCTGTTGGGACTCAAACACTGGGGAACAGCATATAAAGGAAGGTGAGATCAAATCACTTGTTGTAATGAGAAGAAAATCCATAGTACCTGTTTAACCCTGAGGCAATGGAGTCAAATTTACATAGAAGTTCCAGTTCTGCAGTTTCTGTTTGAAGTTGGGATTTGTTCTTCATTTGTTTGAGCACTGCTATTAACAAGTCATCAATGGAGTGAGCAGGGAGACCCAGCAACTACAGACCAAACAACAGAAATATTAAAGAAGGAACATATCCCTGCAACAGACCATGTTGCCAACTTTGCCCTCATATCTACACAAAAGATACCATCTCAGGACCTAATCAAGCCAGTTACCCCATCAAGGGCTCATTTACCTACTCGTCCACCAATGTGATTTGCGCCATCATGTGCTGGAAATGCCTCCCTGCCTTATATATTGGACAAACAGTACAGTCGCTACGCAAAAGAATAAATGGACACAAATCTGACATCAGAAATCACGACATTCAAAAAACCAATGGTGAACACTTCAATCTCCTTGCTCACTCAATTGACAACTTATTAATAGTGATGCTCAAACAAATGAAGAACAAATCATAGCTTAAAAGAACCTGCAGAATTGAAACTTCTATGTAAATTTGACTCCACTGCCTCAGGGTGAAACAGGGACTATGGGTTTTATACTCATTACAACAGGTGATTTGATCTCACCTTCCTCTTTATACTGTTCCCCAGTGTTTGAATCCCAACACCTATTCTGATCTGCTGTTATAGCCTGACCTGATCCTGTGTCATGTATTTCCCTGCATTTAATTTCCTCCCATTCTCTAAGTTCCCCATCTTCAAAGCATCTGACAAAGTGGGATTTTCTCCCACAAAAGCTCATGCAATGAAGAAATTTGTTAGTCTTTAAAAGTGCCACAGGACTCCTTGTTTGTTTGGCTTAATTTTGTTGCCATGGAACTTTTACCCTTGATTTCAATGGCAGAAGATATTGAGTGCTTTTAAAAATCTTCCCTTAAAGCACATACATATGATATAGAGTGAATTTTTTTCAGAACTGATTTAAGTACTGAAGATCTCATGCATGTCAATGGTAGTTTTTAACTCATGCATTTGAATCGTTGTTCAATATTTAAATTCTATGTTCAAAGTGGTGAGAAATTCAGCCTTGTGCAGTGGACCAGCACTACTTAAATCCCACTTAAGTCTTCAAGACATGACTTAAGTGGTATTAACATTATATATGGACCTTTTGCTGCCCGGCACACAGGGATGAATTTCAGCTGGTGTGAATTAGTATACATTCCAGATCTACAGGTGGGAATAATTTATAATGACATTTTTTTGTTTTTCCTCTGACAAAATAGAGGAGAAATCAGACCTTTATCTAGTTTACCTTGTAATTTCATGTGAACCAGTAACATTAGATTACTCCTCCCAACAAAAACTGAAACAACTATAAGTAATGAATATATTTTATTGGTGTTGCTTCTGTTTCATTTGTCTTGGGAGCATTAGAATGTCCGTATGAATCTTGCAGTCATGTCTTCATATGAAAAAGTAATTTATGTCCAACCTAGAGAACAACATGGAAGAGTTTAATAAGCTCTGGACCAGTTTGGAACTTTATAGAAAGACATTGCAAATGTTTACTAAAGTTTTATATATTGTTTTGTTTGCTGGATATATGTAAGAATAAAGCTAGTCTGTGCAGAGGTTATTTTTTTTATTTTAGCTTTATATATGTATGTGTGTATATACGTAACACATCAGGGTTAATTTACAAATTAAACAACAATGGCAGGTATATATGATTTGGGAATTAGGGTGTGATTGTGTATTTCATTCATTTTGGGGCAAGGAAATTTAGCTTCTATTTTTTCTATGGTTTTGTTTTAATTTAGTTTCTGATCTATAATAAATGAAGAAAAATATACACAGGAAATGCCCTTATAAGCTATTATGATTCTTTGGTTCATTCAAACCTAATACCACATGGAAGTAGTGCAGAGGGTTTCAAACTCTGTTCCAGCTACATGCTGCAATAGCAGCTGTATCCCGCCTCCACCTTCCAAAGATAACAAATGCCTTACAACCTGCTCGTGGGGGAGGAAGCGTGTTGGATTTTGTTTCCCTGAACCTGGCACATGGCAATCACATAATTCCTGATGATTTCTGTGGGTGGAATGAAAAAAATGCAGCTGAAATCTCACTTGTAACAAGAACGAATCTGTTAATTAAACATTTTTCACATATATTGCAGGGCATATTTCACAAAACAATAGGGCTTCCTTGAACAGACTCTTGCAATATAATTAGATTATAAGACTTCTCTTGTGCAGTAAGATGCTCCTTGGTATAGATTTGCACACTAGTTATCGAAATATGCTGCATATTGACCATCATTAATGCCATGCTCCTCAGTGTGTGACCTTCCCAGGCAAAGGGACAGAATCCACATCTGCCATTAGGACGATCTCCATTTTTAAAACTACCAAGATTTTTGATAAGGTAAAGATGAGAGAGAGCTAACAATGCCATTTGCCTACCATTGGGCCATAAGTTATGGAAATGTTTCCTCTTACTGCCAGTGTGCACTGTCGACAGAAGAGTGTGATTGGGGCAGGTAAAGACTGGCAGCGGATATTGTAATCCTGATACTTTCTTTAAGAATAGAATGGTGAAAACAGACCTTTTTGTACAGAACACTGGAAGTAAATATTGCATGCATTAAACCATGGGACATGTTATATAACTGATTTGTGCCCAGCCCTCTTCAGCCTTCATTGCACCTTGCAAAGCTTGCAGGCAGAGTCCTGTTGTCGAGAACATGAACATCCCTCTCTTAGTCCCCTCAAAGGTGCAGCTACCTGAAAGGCAGTGGCATGATGAAGAACCAAGGATTTGCCTTTCTTCCATTTGCACAAGCTAATGAAAATAATCAGCCACAAATGACAGCCCTTAAAGGCCGGACCGAATGCCTCCTGGGATTGAGCCAGGTTTATGCCTGTGACAGCCTCCCCAAAGGATATGTGTAGGACCATAATCCTGTCTCCACTTCACAATGGCCAGGAGAGCTGGGCAAAATTGGGTTGGGGAGCACATACTTCTTTTGACACTCCTAAAGTCATTGGCTATGTCTACACTTAGAAAGTTAGGTCCACTTTATTAAGTCGACTTTATTAAGTCGACTTAAACAGTCTACACAAGACTCTTAAGTCGACTTAAAGATGATCTTATTAAGTCGACCTAGAGAGTCCATACTAGACTCTCTAAATCGACTGGTTAGGTCTAGGGGGAGAGCTTTCTTGTTACAAGTGAGCTTCTCCAGGAGAAAGCCAGCCCCACAGATCCCCGGGGTTTCCCTATCAGCTGGAGGGCTGTGCCGGCAATTGCCAGCACTCCAGCTGATAGGGGATCCCCCCTATCAGCTGGAGCGCGGTCCCAGAGAAGGGACTGCGGGGCTCCCTTCTCCCTGGGACCCAATTGTCCCGGCCAGAAGGGAGCCGGGAGAGCCGCCGGTGGCTTGCCAGTCTCAGGGAGAATCAGCCCTGTGTGGCTTCCTGGGGAGAAGGGAGCCCCCTGGGGCTCTCCAGCAAGGGTTCCAGGGGGGATTCCCTCTGGCTGGAAGCCTGGCTGGGGAGCCCTTCTCCCCAGGACCAAGTCTTCCCTTGCAGACAAGCCGTGGGTCTGGGGAGAAGGGAGCAGGGGCTCCCTTGTCCCCCTGCTCTAAATCAACTTATGTCATAAGTCGACTTAGGGCGTCTATACTGGCTTACGTCAATTTAAGAGGTCACCTTAAGCCTTAATTTGACCTAAAATGAGGTTTTATTAGGTCAAATTAAGTTTTCCTTAAGTCGACTTAAGGAAAGTCCAGTGTGGATGTGGAGTAAGTTAGGTCAACTTAAGTATAGACGCATCCATTGTGTCTAAGTCTGGAATGAAGGACTGATTTATAAGTTATACTGTTGTAAATCTGGGGTAGCTCCACCAAAGTCAAAGGAATCACTCTGTATTACATGGGCGCTCAAAACATGGTCAGTGCCTCTCTCTTGGATTGTTCACCTTTGCATTCTTTTCACACTTCAACCTCCCATTAGGTTCAGTGGGATGTTTTGGTGCATATGCAGCATTTGCCATTTAGCATTCTGTTTTCCTTGGTTGGTATATATTAAACTCTTGAGTCTGTCATTTTACAAATGCAACAGTGACTTTCCTTTGTGGGCTGTCTTCCAATATTATCACAGTACAGTAAATGGTAGGGGTACTGGGCCAATAAAGTCATATGTTAAATGAAGCTTGAGGGTTTTCTTGTTATCCTGGTGAATCATTATACTAAAACGTGTTTCATTATCTCCATAATTTACTAGGGATTTGCTGAGGAGTAAAGAGAAGAGGATCCATAGTAATAATTTCTTGCCATTATTGCTATCATTAGCTGTTGTGTGTGACTGCTGTTTCTAATTCCTCATCATCTTGTGTCTTGGAGACAACATGTCTCTTTCTGAGGATTTCTTAAATGATAGTCCTGAAGGACCAAGCAGATTGTTCCTCTCCCTCAACCCCATAGAAGGTAATAACAGAATAAAGCTGCAGTTCACATGAGATTGCAGAATATTGTTTTATAAATGAACAGAATATTTTAAATGTTGATTTTACACATAAAGTAGGAAGACCATTTTAGCAAAACTGCTTCTCACACATAGAGCAAGAGAAGCAAATCTATTATTTTTAAGCAGGGGAACATGGATTAATGAAAAGTCCCCAAATGACATATTGTGAAACAATCACTCCAGGCACTGCTGTAGCAATGACCTGCTGCTGTCTCAGATACTAGAGTTTTAGCTGAGACAGCACTTCCATTAGCAGTTTAAACTGTAACTTGGGGAGTTTGGGGGGGGAGGGACCAAAAAAAAAAACACAGGCTTTGATCTAGTTCATAGAATGCAAGTGAAAAATCATTTGCTTGAATTATTTGATTATAGAGAAAAAATGTGTTACCTATTAACCAGGGCTGACCCAAGGGAGGGGGAGGGCCCAGGGACAATCAGCCCGGTGGGGCCCCGGCCCACAGTCCAGGCTCTGCGTTCCTGCTCTCCTCATAGGGACAGGGCGGGCTGGCCCAAGGGTCAGGATTCGCTCGGCTGGGATCTGCCCTTCCACTCCTCCCTTTGCTGCCGAAAACAGCATGGCCACGAGGAGGCAGTGGCATGGGCCCCACGCTGCCCTGCTGGGAATAGGACAGCACAGGGCCCACAGAACCATGGGGCCCAGGATGGTTGCCCTGCTCGTCCATTCCCCCCTGTCCCCCATCACCTCGGCATTGCCCTGCAATTAACAAGAGTGACGTAAAGTAATGAGTGCAGATCTGGCATCTGCAGTTAGTGCCTCTGTACTTGATTAGAAGGAACTGGACTAAATTCCCCTCTGTCCACTAAGGATGCTTTGGATCAACCTGCCACTGCAAGTGGCCCTAGCCCCACTTCAGACACGCACTGGAGGATTCATCTTGTATGGGGTATCCTTGAGTGGAATATACCTCCTTTGTCATTTCTCCTCCTTGGTGTTGGTGAAAGGGAATGTGACTGGGACTGCTTGAGGCTATGGGCAGCCACCATGATTCAGAGCAGCCTGAAAACTTTATGTTATGCCAGAAAAATCTTCCAGCACTAACGGATCCAAGGATCAAGGGGAAGCAAACATGCCGTAAGGTATCCTTGCACCTAATGCAAAATCCTGGCTGGGATGATTTAGTGGGAGTAGTCCTGCTTTTAGTAGAGGGTTGGACTCAGTGGTGGGCAAACCGCGGCTCCAGAGCCGCATGCGGCTCTTCAGCCCCCCTGTTGTGGCTCCCTTCAGCCTTGTTCCCTCTAAGCGCAGACTCCTGCTGCAGCCAGGCTGGGGAGATTCAAATCTCCCGCCCTGAGCATACTCAGACAGAGCGTGCTCAGGGTGGGAGCGGCCTGGCCCAGAAGCAGCTCTGCCGGCCGTCCCTGCAGCTCCAAGCCTCCGGCCAGGTAAGGGTGCTGGAGGGAGGCCTGGAGAGCGGTGGGGGGGACAAGGAGAGTGGCTGGGTTAGAGGCCTGCCTTTCCTTTCTCTTCCCTGCCTTCCTTTCTCTCCCCTGCCTTCCTTTGTTCACATTAGTGTTTGTCAGTCATTGTCATGATTTAATTTTCTGTATATTGTAAGGTAAATTGTAAGGAATTTAAGTTTATCAATAAATAATATCGTTATTAAGTATGTTATCAAGTTTTATTCAACGTACCTATAGTTTAACTAAGACTTAAAACTTTAAGTAAAGTTTATTAAGTTAATTTTAGGAAACGTTGTGGAGTGAAAGAAGATGTAGTGTAGAGAATTGAGAAAGGTATGTTGAGATGGTTAGGAATACCCGTATTAAGTTAATAACAATGTGCCTTCCTATATATTTTAAGTTTAAAAAATTTGGCCCTCAAAATAAATTTCAATCACTGTTTTGTTGATATTTGGCTCAGCTGACTAATAAGTTTGCCCACCACTGGACTAGATGACCTCATGAGGTCCCTTCCAGCCCTATGATTCTATAATCCTATGAACTGAGCTTTATCAGGTGTAGACCCCTACATATGTCTCCTGGACTAATTTGCATACGTACATCCATAATTAGAAGCCACTTTGAAAACCTAGACTACCAAGCTAAAGGTTAAATAAATGTCAAAATAACATATAGGACATGTTACTTTATTTAGCATTTTAACAAAATACTAAAGTACTCTTCTCCAGATATAGAAAAAAAGATGTATTTGCAGCAGCTATTCCAGAAAGATTTACTTAAAACTGATTTATTTTTTTCGGATTTAACAAATAAAGAAAATTAATATTTTTACTAGTTGCAAATAATGCCAAGTAATTACATGACATCCTTTTCCTCCATGGACTATTTCAGAACATCAGGACATTTATTGGAATGTGCCAAATCAGTTAGGGAAGGCGCTAAGCAGCTGTTTGGATCCAAAGTTAAAGAAGTTATTAGATTTAGGAATCTGGTACAGACCCATCTTCTTACTAAACACATATGATATTTTCAATGTATTCCTTTGACTCTCAACTTGCGTCTTACAAATGCATAACAGAGCTCTGCATTGGCTTGACTCCTAAATCAGGCAGGGGCAGGAGGAAGCCTGGTATGTACAAACTGTATAGAAATGTATTATGAAGCTAGTTAGGAGACAAGCACATCACACAAATCATGCTTGCTATAGCCATCAATTGTGCAGCTTGCGCATAGTTTTTTAGGCCAGATCCTTGGCTGGCATAAATTGGTGCCGCTGCATTAAATTCAATGGCACTGTGCCAATTTTTACTCACTAAGGATCTTGCTCATCGTTTCTATGCATGTTATTATATTATCCATTTTACTAAGAGATAATGCAGTCATTTTTCTGCCTGGTTATATATTTGTTAAGATGGTTTTCCTTTCTATGTAAGGCTCAGATTGCCCAAGGGCGCTACAAGCATCCAATAGCCATTGGCATGGGATTGGCATGGGATTGGGATTGGCATGGGTGCTTTCCACTGTGAAGCACAAAGAATCAGGCAGCATAGATAACACTGAAGAGGTTTATTCACAATACCAGGAAGACTGACAGGACAGCTTCAAACTGGTGGTGTTACAGTGGTCAAATATATATGCTTCTTTATCTATTACATAATCCATTTGGAATTCTTTACCTATTTCCTTACAAGTACAGACCTTGTTACACCCAGAGAGGACAGAGGTGATAATGACTGATGCAGAGTCACTTCAATTACATTAAAGGCCCAGTGACTAAATTTAGAGTGGGGTGGGAGAATGAGATGGAGAGAGAGTACTTACAGATAGTCAGAAAGTCTGGGGAATTGTTTTCATCTAAGCGAGAATTTCTCAATAGGCAGATGGCCACTGCTTTATTGATTATTCACAGCAGCATTATCCTGGGGTGGGTGTGGTATGCCTATCTGTTAACTTGAGTTTCATGCCACAACTTGCTGGCAGAAAAAGTACCTAAGTTGTAACAGAAGAGATCTGACATGTTTAACTATTTTTCTGTCTTCTTAGACAATTTTCTAACACCACCACCTTATGCTCTAAGGGTATGGCTACACTAGAGCCTTAGGTTGATGTAAGGAAGGTTAAGTCAACCTACAGACTACTGTGTCCACACTGGGCTTTTATTAAGTCAACTTAAGTGCTTCTTTAAGTCAACTTAATAACACCACCTCTTAAGGTTGACCTTATTAAGTCGACTTAAGCCAGTGTAGACGGGGAATAACCCTTAAGTCGAGCTAATTGGCCTCCAGGCCCCTTCGCAGAGTTCCTGGCCACTCTTCCATTGACCTAGCCTGTGTGGACACAGGGCTATGGACTCTCTTGATCAACTTAACAGAGCCTCCAGTGTAGACAGACCCTAGAAGTCTCTGCCTAGATCTGTATTCTTAATAAATTCTTACTCCAGAAACTACGGCAACTTTTAATGTGTATTATTTAAAAACGTGAACCAGAGGAAGCAGATACCTATACATTTGCTATGTTCATTGAAACATAAAAGATAAAGGTGCCTGTTAAACTGGTGGCAAGATGCTTTAAATGACCATGACTATGTGTATTTGAATTAACACTCATTATTCACTATCATAAAAAGGCAACAGAAATTGAGTGATACCATTGTGTTATAATAATTCCAGTCCATAACTAACAGTGAAATTCATAGTTTGAATTTGTGATTCTCATCACATAATTAATGGTATGAGTTCCAGGAGCAATGATTGTAAAACAGCACAATTTAAAGGTTCTGAGTTTATGGGTTTCATCAGTTAACAGAAAACAGGCAGGAGAAATGAAGTGATTTGATTGGTCAATAAGAATTCTGAAAGCAGTGTGTATAATACACAGTACATTGATACAGATCTTCTGAGATGCATATATAAATATATATAAAAACATTTCACAGTATTCTGTCTTCGCATATGACACTTCAGTGTGAATTGTGTTGCATTAATTCACAACTAATTGCTTGACAGCACTGTGCCTTTGGTTCCATGCCTACTGATGTAATAACTAGGAATTATAACAACAGAATATAGGCCCTGTCATGTCATATTACTTAAGTCTGACATCCAAATCATAAATTAAATTTTTGGCCTGATGCCACAGATATGAATTATAAATATGTATTTTTAATCTTAGTTGATTGTGAAAGGCTGAATGGAGTAAATATGTTATAGACAATGAGCTCTCACCTTTAGCGGCTACTCGTCTAGGCTAGTGTGAGGTTTGTTGGCCAGTTAAGGTAACAAAACTTCAATTGCTGCTGTTAATGTAATTATTTTCTGGATAAGGGATACATTCTTCTAAATTGCCTAAGTGACTTAAGCATCTAAGGATGAGATTTTTAGAGGTATGCATATACCTAAATATTGTTAGTATATATCAGTCTTTTATTATTCTTTTTAAATTAAACTCTCATGCTGTCTTAACCAGACATCCCAAAACCTTTCCTGTGTAAATTGGCTAAACTCTTATGTTAAAGAGTGGAATTTTTGGATAAATGAATGTCTTTGTCCTAGAATGCCTGTACTTTATTATCCAGTCTGTTTTACTGTGAACTTTAGCTGACCCTAGTGTGGTATCAATAAAAGCTAAATTTTAGCTGGACCATAGCCCATTATTAAATAATGGATTTTGTATCCTTTTTACTCTAAACTTGTAACCCTTAAGGAAATCTCCAGAGAGTAACCACTTGTAACCTATATGGGGCAGGTGTCTTCTGTAATTAATAAGATCATAATCATCAAAGAATACCTGTAGTTTATCAGGAATTAGTCTAAAAGATGATTTCTATCATAAAGGCTTGGTTATAGATATCTTTTGTAATTGATAATATAATGGATGTTTGAACAGATGTTTTCAGTTTGTCCATTATGTAAACCAAATATCAGGAAAAGAAGTCCATGATCAAAAGCTCATTTTTTTTATCTCGTTTCTCTAAATACACACATTTTATAAAGAGGTGCCTGTTGTTATAAGTGTGTGGAGCAATGGATGAAATGGTGTAATTGATAAAAGATGCTCATAAATGCTTTCTAATTGATAAACATAGTAATTGACAAAATAGCCAAAGAACATGTGGTATAGCAGGTGTGTTCTATAATCTAGGTATCAGCAAAACATGAATGTATGGATTAATGTTTAGGCATAGAGAGCTAATTATGGTCACAGATGGTCCTAGTAAAGATACATTAGTTACAAATGTTATTGGCTTAATAATTCAAAATAAGATCAAGCATAAAAAAAGAGTTTTCTTTGTTTTGAACAATATATAAGAGGTTAGTTTTAGGAAGGTAGTAAAAAAGGAACTCAGGTATGTTGCTAATCTCATATTTGGTACATATGTTCCTTTTTCTGTATTCTTTAGATTACTGCATTAAATATTGCTTGATTATCTTACTTAGATAAAACATCAACTGAGTTAAAAGTTATTTGACATAATGACTTATTAAATCTGAACACACAACAAGACACAAATAGATGACCTCTAGGATTTTTCAAAAGCACTTTTGATCTGGGTCTAAGTCACTAAATCACTTTTAAACCTTTACCCAACTCTCCACAAGGTTGTCAACCTGACAATAGTCACTTTCAAATTTAATTTAATTCCAAATATCAATAAAGAAAAGCAAGAAAGCAAGCATAAATGGTACAAATCCATTTTAAGGACCTCTTTTGAGGTCACCTTTTAGTAGACATCATAGAAGATGAAAGATTCTTGCTTGGTCCCCAGATCAGAAAAGTGAAAGAGGAATGGTCTGGCATTATAACAGCACAGAGAGTTGGGCCCAATAGTTGCACCAAGGTAGCTACCCTGAATCTGTAAAAAAAAAAAACCATAGTAGTTTTGTGTGGACCTATCGACTACCATTTGACATGAAGCTGATAGCTGATAGCGCCAGAGAAGTCACAAAGGAGATGCATCATGAAAATAGAAAAAAAAAATCAATAGAAGGGTAAAAATGGGGATACTGACTGAAGGTGTTCTCATTGCTGCATGTTTAGACTGTGGGACACCTTCCTAAAGCAAATCTGCTGTTAATAGAATCTATTGCAAACTCTTCCCTTTGACAGCTGCATATCAACAACAACAGGTACTGAAAAACAAAGATGAAGAGATAAAAGAGAAAGGAAATGAAGCATAAGAAGGAAGGAAAAAAAGATTTTGTATTAAGCAAGGGATTTGTCACTAAGATGGCAAGAGCAGAGTCCATTTCATATACTTTTGTGGCTTGTGTAATTTGTGGTTGGCACCTGCACCCATCCAGTAAATGCCTAGGATATATAAATAATAACATGCCAAAACATCTTTTGACATCCAAATTCTCTTTTCTTTTTTAACTATATGCAGAGAAAAACCTTCATTAAATTAGAGGTGCAAGTGTACATTTGTATACGCCATAGTAACCTCATGTCAGTGATTCAGTGTTCCCAGAGGCATGAGAAAAATGCATCTTGGATAACTTGGGAATTAAGCCAGCAAACATTACAAACATAGTTAGGGCACTAGTCTGCACTGAGGACATAACATCAAGGGAGGGCCAGCTCCCAGGCTACTACACGGGTTAACGCGGAATGGAGAGGAGAGCGGCCCTCAGTGATGGAAAGTCAGATTAGGGAACATTTAAACAAATTGGATGTGCACAAGTCCATGGGGCCAGATGAACTGCATCCGAGGGTGCTCAGGGAGTTGGCGGAAGTGATTGTAGAGCCGCTGGCCATTATCTTTGAGACCTCGTGACGAACGGGGGAGGTCCCAGAGGATTGGAAAAAGGCAAATATAGTACCTCTCTTCAAGAAAGGAAAAAAGGAGGATGCGGGGAACTACAGATGGGTCAGCCTCACCTCAATCCCTGGGAAAATCATGGAGCAGGTCCTCAAAGAATCCATCCTGAAACACTTGGAGGAAAATAGAGTGATCAGGAACAGTCAACATGGATTCACCAAGGGCAAATCGTGCCTGACCAACCTGATTTCCTTCTATGATGAGATGACTGGATTTCTGGATGAGGAAAGAGCCATTGACGTAGTATTCCTTGACTTTAGCAAGGCTTTTGATACGGTTTCCCACAGCATTCTCGTCGGCAAGTTAAGGAAGTATGGGTTGGACGAGTGGACCGTAAGGTGGATCGAAAACTGGCTAGATCAACGGGCTCAGTGGGTAGGAATCAATGGCTCGATGTCTGGTTGGCAACCGGTAACGAGTGGAGTGCCCCAGGGGTCAGTCCTGGGGCTGTTTCTATTCAACATCTTCATTAATGATCTTGATGATGGAATAGACTGCGTGCTTAGTAAGTTCGCGGATGACACCAAGTTGGGGGGGATTGGTAGATACTCTGGAGGGCAGGGACAGGATCCAGGGAGACTTGGACAAATTGGAACACTGGGCCGAAAGAAACCTCATGAGGTTCAACAAAGACAAGTGCAAAGTCCTGCACTTAGGACGAAAAAATCCCATGCACTGCTACAGGCTGGGGACCGATCGGCTAAGTAGCAGCGCTGTAGAAAAGGACCTGGGGGTTATGGTGGATGGGAAGATGAATATGAGCCAACAGTGTGCCCTTGTTGCCAAAAAGGCCAATGGCATATTAGGCTGCATCAGTAGGGGTACTGCCAGCAGATCGAGGGATGTGATAATTCCCCTCTATTCGACACTGGTCAGGCCGCATCTGGAATACTGTGTCCAGTTTTGGGCTCCCCACTACAGAAAGCATGTGGACAAATTAGAAAGAGTCCAGCGGAGGGCAACAAAAATGATTAGGGGGCTGGGGCACATGACTTATGAGGAGAGACTGAAGGAACTAGGCTTATTTAGTCTACAGAAGAGAAGACTGAGGGGAGATTTGATAGCAACCTTCAACTACTTGAAGGAGTGCTCCAAAGAAGAGGGAGATAGGCTGTTCTCAATGGTAACAGAGGACAGAACAAGGAGCAATGGTTTCAAATTACAGCTGGGGAGGTCAAGGTTGGATATTAGGAAAAACTTTCTCACTAGGAGGGTGGTGAAGCATTGGAATGGGTTACCTAGGGAGGTGGTAGAATTTCCATCTTTGGAGATTTTTAAGGCCCGGTTAGACAAAACCCTGGCTGGGGTGATTTAGTGGGAGTGGTCCTGCTTTTTAGCAGAGGGTTGGACTAGATGTCCTCATGAGGTCCCTTCCATCCCTATGATTCTGATTCTAAGATAGCACTGTGTTTTCTGCCATTCATGTTGCATACATAGGCCTCACTTTTCCAATGAGGTCCACACAGGTAGATACCTGCTCTCTGCAGAGCTTATTGGAGCAATAGCTAGAATGAATCAAATTTGGAGTTTCTGGACTGAGCTGTCTTCTTCTGTCTTCTGAGTTGTCTTTTTTTCATACCAAAAATATGAAGTTTTTGAAAAGTCCATTGCCTTGATTTTTTTTTCATGTTTGCCAAATGTCTTATTACCCTCAAATTGCTTTTCCAAAGGATCCTCCAGAAGTTGAAAACAATCAATCAGTCTGTTTGGTTTAGTTTCAACCAAGATAATGGGTAGGTCAATATTAGGATTATACTCCCAGTACTTATGCATCTATGTATCAAGCAGAAGTTTTCATTCCCTGAATGCTGAATAACAATCCCCCTTCCTGCAAGACAGGTAAAATGTTATGGCCTCAGAATTGTACAGACAAAAACTAGTAAAAACCTTGGTAGGGAAAGATCACTTCCAATGCAGCCAAAACCCAAAATGTTTTTTCCAACTTGGAATGGCTGTACCCTATTAGATAATTCAAAAGCTGAATGATCCAAATGCAGAAGAGCAATTATCATCAGAGAACTCTTGAGATAGAAATCAACATCGCCACCCTCAGCAAGAAAAGAGGTGCAGACGAAGGCTATGTGCAGGGAAGAGGCAGGTAACTACACCTTCTTCTGGAAAGGGAAACCAGCAAGTAACATGAGAATATATGGTGTTGGCTTTGCAATCAAACTGAGCTTCTCATCAGCATCAATAAGCATCTTATGAACCTCTGCATCAATAAGCCCTCTGGTCAATAAGCCCTCTGCCTCCATCATCAGCACAAATGCGCCACCATGATGCCGAATAGGAGCAGAAAGAATGTAATTATACTGACCTTTACAGAATTCTGTTATCCATTCAAAAAACTGATAAGATGTCTCTTAGGGGCATTAATGCAAGAGTTGGTTGAGATTCCATGGAGTGGCACTACTGGGAAGAAAGAAGTAGGCAAGAAGAACTGCAATGGCATCCATTGGATAGATTCAGCAGGGCAATGGGTTCCCATAGGACTCCTGTGCAGAATTCCTCATTCTAAATGGAGTGAGATGGGAACTGGAGAATGTAGAACACTTTATCTATCTTGTCACACGAAGTGGGATTTTCTTCCATGAAAGCTCATGCAATAAATGAATTTGTTAGTCTAAGAGTGCCACAGGACTCCTTGTTTGTTTTGCTGACCTGGAGTAACACAGCTACCCCTCTGGAACTTTATCTACCTTGGCAACCATCTCTCCTAAGGGCAAACATAGACATTGAGGTTTAGCACAGAATCATTTGTGCCAGCCTTGCCTTCGGCAGAATATCTCACCAGATGTTCAATAACCCACAAACAACATCAGAATACACACTAGACTTTTAATTTACAAAACAGTGGTAATCCCAACTCTCCTCTACAGCTGTAAGACTTAGATGACTTACAATTAAAGTCGACTTTATACAACCTAATATAAAGTCGACTTTACTGGCTAAGTTGACTTTGTTAAGTCGATTTAGCCAGTGTAGGCGCAGATTAGTCCTAAATTGACTTTAAGTTGACTTAAAGGGCTCCAGGGCTCTCCCACTGCCTGGCGCCCCCCCACCCCCACAGGGCAGGACAGAGCTCTGCCCACCCTGCTCCTATGCCCTGCCAGTGTCCCTGTCCTGCTCAGCCCCCATTGTACCCACGTACAATGGGGCAAAGGCTGAGCCCCCTGGCACTTGGCAAGGGGTGCCCCCCCACCACCGTGGACCTGTCCCAGGTCCATCTAGCCCCTACAAATCGACCTAGGCATCCAGTGTGGATGCTTTAGGTCGATTTGGCAGGGTCCCCACTAAGTCAACTTAATTTTTGAGTGGGGACATGTTAAGTCAACTTAGCTAAGTCGACTTAAATTAACAAGTGTAGACATAGCCTCAGAACTTAGAACAGCAGGTAGCACCTTGTAATGAGCCCAATGACCAACAGCCCCAGGATCAGGAGGGCATAAAAATGGTTTCAAACTTTTCTTGTTCCCAAGAGAAAAGAGGATCAAAGATCTTACATTTTTCTGTGAAAATGTGGGGACTTTTTATTGTTTCAAAGCAGCTTGCCTAACCTTATACCATTATTCTTTGGTAATCATAAAAATGTGAGTACTTGTAAATAAGTATCACACAGTGGTAATCAGAGACTACAAGAATTTCCCCTTAGACATAGAATAGGAGATGTCTGTCATAACTGTGTGGGAACAATTGGCCTATTGTTCATTTTTCAATGGCTTCTCTTTGTTACATTGTTCTACACATTCATGTGTCAGGTATTTTTTATTTGTCACGTATTTGCGGGGGGAGGGAGGGTGGAATACCAGTGTTCCTTAGGTAAAATGAATGAGAGATATTTTTGTTCTATGTTTGAAAAGTAAGGTTTAAATTGCAAAGTTGCAAAGAATGATAGATATTATTTTGAAGGAAATATATGGAGATATATAAAAGACTTTCTTGTTTGCATTGTCATTTCTTCCACTCCAGAGTAAAAAGGTGTCACATCTTTCTGCCTTCAAAGTAGACACATAAATGCTTGCAAGAGCAGTCTGTAAGTGGCTTAATCACACAATCACTACTGCTCAATGTATTCAGCTTCAAAAATCATTGTCTTTTCACCTATTCATATATTCAATTGCATGTTCATGTATAGTGTTCTTGAATGAGCATTTCATCATGTACATTCCCTCTGGAAAGCGTTGTCCAAAATCTATCCTTAGTCATCAGAAGCATGCTAGCCTTAATCTTCTTGGCATAAATGTAGAAGGCTGTCATCTCCTGAGAATGGGCTGTTTTTTCATCTCAATGTTTTTCCAAGTGATAAAGCAAAACTATGGCTTCTTATCTAGCGTTGAACTAACAGAGTGTTACCATATGGAGAAAGACTTCAGGAATTTGCAAAAGTTTGAAACAAACAAACAAACAAATATGAAATACAGACAAAAACTGTGCCAAAGGTTAATTACTGTTGTCAAGTCCATATATATAAAAGGATTGACTTAATAGTTTTACTAGTTTTACTTCATATCCTAATCATGAAACTGAATCAGGAGCTTCAGTTTGAAAAAAAAAAACTGTTCAGAGAAATGCACTGTTATGTCAGTGAGTACCCCAGGTTCTGATTAGGTGTGGTTTAGCAGAGAAATCTGCGATGAGCTGAAACATAAAAGGGAAGCTTACAAGAAGTGGAAGCTTGGACAGATGACAAGGGAGGCATATAAAGATATTGCTCGGGATTGCAGGGATAAAATCAGAAAGGCCAAAGGACAATTGGAGTTGCAGCTAGCAAGAGATGTGAAGGATAACAGAAAGGGGTACTATAAGTATGTTAGCAACGAGGAAAGGATCAGGGGTAGTGTAGGTCCCTTACTGAATGGGGCAGGCATCCTCGTGGTGGATGATGCAGAAAAGGCTGAAGTACTCAATGCTTTCTTTACTTCAGTCTTCACAGAGAGGGCCAGCTCCCAGGCTACTACATGGGGTAACGCGGAAAGGAGAGAAGAGCGGCCCTTGGTGATGGAAAGTCAGGTTAGGGACTACTTAAAGAAATTGGATGTGCACGGGTCCATGGGGCCAGATGAACTGCATCCGAGGGTGCTGAGGGAGTTGGCTAAAGTGATTGCAGAGCCGCTGGCCATTATCTTTGAAAACTCATGGCAAACGGGGAAGGTCCCAGAGGACTGGAAAAAGGCAAATATAGTACCTATCTTTAAGAAAGGGAAAAAGGAGGATCCGGGGAACTACAGACGGGTCAGCCTCACCTCAATCCCTGGGAAAATCATGGAGCAGGTCCTCAGAGAATCCTTCCTGAGACACTTGGAGGAAAATAGAATGATCAGGAACAGTCAACATGGATTCACCAAGGGCAAATTGTGCCTGACCAACCTGATTTCCTTCTATGATGAGATGACTGGATTTCTGGATGTGGGAAGAGCTGTTGATGTGGAATACCTCGACTTTAGCAAGGCTTTTGATACGGTTTCCCACAGCATTCTCGTCGGCAAATTAAGGAAGTATGGATTGGACGAGTGGACCGTAAAGTGGATCGAAAACTGGCTAGATCAACGGGCTCAGCGGGTAGGAGTCAATGGCTCGATGTCTGGTTGGCAACCGGTAACGAGTGGAGTGCCCCAGGAGTCGGTCCTGGGGCTGTTTCTGTTCAACATCTTCATTAATAATCTTGATGATGGGATAGACTGCATGCTTAGTAAGTTCGCAGATGACACCAAGTTGGGGGGAATGGTAGATACTCTGGAGGGCAGGGACAGGATCCAGGCGACTTGGACAAATTGGAACACTGGGCCGAAAGAAACCTCATGAGGTTCAACAAAGACAAGTGCAAAGTCCTGCACTTAGGACGAAAAAATCCCATGCACTGCTACAGGCTGGGGACCGATCGGCTAAGTAGCAGCACTATAGAAAAGGACCTGAGGGTTATGGTGGAAGGGAAGATGAATATGAGCCAACAGTGTGCCCTTGTTGCCAAAAAGGCCAATGGCATATTAGGCTGCATCAGTAGGAGTATTGCCAGCAGATCGAGGGATGTGATAATTCCCCTCTATTTGGCACTGGTCAGGCCGCATCTGGAATACTGTGTCCAGTTTTGGGCTCCCGACTACATAAACGATGTGGACAAATTAGAAAGAGTCCAGCGGAGGGCAACAAAAATGATTAGGGGGCAGGGGCACATGACTTATGAGGAGAGACTGAAGGAACTAGGCTTATTTAGTCTATGATTCTATGATTAATGATGGAGAGATGATTACTCTCTTTGGGACAGGAAGAACTGGATATTTTGTGGAGGTTTTCTTCTTATTTAATATTTTTTTATTCCTATTATTTTCCTTTGTGTCAAATAGTTCAAGCAAAATTGAATTTTTATAAACATGAATTAAACTTCCTGGGACAGACCTCCAGGTTGTGTAAAATGATGTAGCTCCTTCAAATTTAAAGTTACAATTGACTTTGAAATGGAGGTAGATCAGTTTACACCATCTAAGGATCTAGTTCCATACAAATGCAATAAGAATGCACTTTTAGAGTATGTTTTGTTGATTTTGTACATGCATATTGTTACTCATGACTACCAGAGAGTGGGTTTGTGACCTCTAAAATTCTATCCATCACTCAGTGAGCCAATTTACACTAGAAAAGAGAAAGCAGCTCTCAAAAATGTAACAGCTTCTTTAGGACCCAGAATTATACATGTTATCTTGCAAAGGGGCTGTACCCACCAAGTGCTCAGGAGCTTGCTTATGTGGCTTGTTTGTGTTTATATTACAATAAGTATATTTCAACTGCACAAAGGGTTCCTGCCAGAAGTTTCAAAATGGCAGCCCCAAAAGATCACACCAATGGCAAGGGACAGAGCTTCAGCTACCTTCACCTTGGAAGGCTATTCCAGAACTTTATCCCTCTGATGTTTTGAAACCTGCATCTAATTCCAAGCCTAAATTTCCTGATGGACAGTTTGTAAACTATTTGTTCTTGTCTCCACATTGGTGCTATACTCAAATAATTCCTCTCCTACCCTGGTATTTATTCCTCTGATGTATTTATGCAGAGCAATCATACCTCAACCTTCCTTTGGTTAGGCTAAACAGGCCAATCTCCTTAAGTCTCCTCTCATAAGGCAAGTTTAAGAGGGGTAGCCGTGTTAGTCTGTATACAGCAAAAAACGAGAGTTCGGTGGCACCTTAAAGACTAATAAATAACTTCGGGCATAAGCTTTCATGGGCTCCAACCCACTTCGTCAGATGCATGAAATGGAGGCAACAGTAGAGAGGTATATATACACATGCTAGGATGAAGGGGTAGCATAATGATGGCAAGAGCTGACACAGTCAGTTGAGAGGGGCAGGAGAGACTCATTCACACCAGCTGAATAGAAGGTGAGAATGTGTGAACAGGGACAATTACTTTTTGTAGTGTGATAACCATTCCAGGTCCCTGTTCAGACCTAGTCTGATAGTATCAAGTTTGCAAATGAGCTCCAGCTCAGCAGTTTCACACTGGAGTCTGCTTTTGAAGTTTCTTTTGCAGAAGTACGGCAACTTTCAAGTCTGTAACTGAGTGTCCAGGGAGATTGAAGTGTTCTCCTACTGGTTTATGGATGTTACCATTTCTTATGTCCAATTTGTGTCCATTTATTCTCTTGCATAAAGAGAGTCCGTTTTGGCCGATGTACATGACAGAAGGGCATTGCTGGCACATGATGGCATAAACAACATTAGCAGATGTGCAGGTGAATGAGTTCCTGATAGTGTAGCTGATGTGGTTGGGACCTATGATGGTCTCACTAAAGTCGATGTGCGGGCAGATTTGGCAAGGTGGTTTGTTGCAGGGATAGGTACCCGGGTTGGTGTGCTTGTAGTACGGTGTTCGGTTGCTGCTAAGTATCCGCTTCAGATTGGGAGGCTGTCTGTAAGCAAGAATGGACCTGCCTCCCAGGGCTTGGGAGAGTATGGGATCACCTTCCAGGATGGGTTGTAGATCTTTGATGATATGGTGGAGGGATTTCAGCTGGGGGCTGTAGGTGATGGCCAGAGGTGTTCTGTTATTTTCTTTGCCGGGTCTTTCCTGTAGTAGGTGACTTCTGGGTACCCATCTGGCTTGGTCGATCTGTTTCATGCATCTGACGAAGTGGGTTGGAGCCCACGAAAGCTTATGCCCGAAGATATTTGTTAATCTTTAAGGTGCCACCGGACTCTCATTTTTTTCTCATAAGGCAAGTTTTCCATTCTGCCCTTCTCTGCATCTGTTCCAGTTTGAATTCATCTTTTTTAAACATGGGAGACCACAACTGCATGCAATATTCCAGGTGAAGTCTCATCAGCACCTTGTATAACGGCACTAACATCTCCCTATCTCTAATCGAAATACCTCTTCTGATGCATCCTAAGACCACATTAGCTTTTTTTTTTTTCACAGCCAGATCGCATTGGCAGCTCATAGTCATCCTGTGATGAACCAGTACTCCCAGGTCCTTTTCCTCCTTCATCCCTTCCAACTGATGCGTACCCAACTTATAGGAAATGTTTTTTGTTATTTTTCTCTAAATGCATGACCTTGCACTTCCCATTATTAAATTTCATCCTATTCCTAATACTCCAGTTTACAAGGTCATCCAGATCTTTCTGTATGATATCCCAATCCTTCTCTGTATTGGCAACACCTCCCAACTTGGTGTCATCTGCAAACTTAATTAGCACATTCCCACCTTTTGTGTCAAGGTCAGTAACAAAAGATTAAATAAGATCAGTCCCAACATTGATCCCTGTAGAACTCCACTAGTAACCTCCCTCCAGCTTGGCAGTTCACCCTTCAGCAAGACCCGCTGCAACCTCCCCTTTAACCAGTTCCTTATCCACCTTACTATATTTGTATTAATCCCTATCTTTTGTAACTTAACTAATAATTCCTTATGTGCAACTATGTCAAATGCCTTGCTGAAATCTAAGTAGATTAGTAGACATTTCCCTTATCCAAAAAACCTGTTATCTTCTCAGAAAAGGAGATCAGGTTGGTCTGGCATGATCTACTTTTTGTAAAGACATAGATGTTCATTTAAATAAAAAGAATACTCAAAGTTGCAATTTTTTAAAAACTAAGTTTTGGAAAGAATGTAAGCTCTCCTACTTCAAGATATAACCTGACCTCTAACTGATGGGGCGTAAGAAGAAACTTTTTCTGTTTAAAAATATTATTGCAGTGTTTTTTCTTCCTTCTTTTAGAGGTTCTGACACTGGGATTTGTCAGAGGGCTAGATTAGCTAGATCTCTGATCTAATCCAATGTAGATTCCTTTGTTTGCAATGTTACTTGAGCCATTTGAGAGTTTTCAGTAAACTTGTGGTAAGTATAACATTAACCCCTGCCCTCCCTAGTCAAATTCTATATATTGCTGTGGCTCTTCAGAGCAAAGTGTTTTAAAATAATAAAGCAGAATAGGGCTCAGCAGATGGTTGTTCAACATATTCACCTTGCTGGCTTTGGAAAACACTTTGCAGCATTTATTGAATGCATTTTTTTTCTTGTGCTTCTCTGAAAAATGTTATTTTTTTCCTTTCTTACTAAAACAACTTACTGGTTTGCATGTGTAGCTTTTGAGTGTTTAACGGCACATTGGTTGTTACAGATTTGGTATTTCTGGGTAACGATCTAAGAACAGAGCCCTGTAATAATTTTGTGAGCTCAATACGTAACTTGGTCAGTTAAAAAGAGTTAAAAAGCCCTTCTCAGGAGAGGGTGTGTGTCATATTCAAGGGCTGGCAGTGGGACAAGTTGACAAAGAAAGCAATTCTGTGGAGGAGTTTGAAAGGGTTGGGTCTTTTCCCCAGATCCAGGAAATGGTAACCCATAGCAAAAGACATGCATCTTTTTGACTGTTTATTTTTTAAGGTCTGTTTCCCTGAAATGTTTTTCCCTAAATAAATAATAATATGCTTTAGGAAAACTGCGTGGCTATCAGATATTACTGTGATTGCTCCTGGAGGGAATGGAACTGGAGATACTGAACCAAAGTTAGCCTTTTGAAATAATCACAGTTGATCACAGGGAACAAGATGCGAGGGATCTGTCCGAAAGTAGGAGCGTTGTATGATTCTACTGCAAGGAGGATGATGGCTTGAGACTTCAGACCTGAGAGGGGACGCTGTCGAAGACATCAGGGTCAGAGATGTAGTTAGCCCAGGAATTCTGGCATTGGTTGTGTGTGGAAGCTAAATCTGGTTCTATAAGCTTCAGTTACATATATTTTACTTGCACAAATGCATTCTGTACCATTCTGAGAAAAATGCTTGAAATCATATGTAAATGTTACATTACTGTCTCATGCGTTGGATCCTGAAATTGTATTTCTCAGGATGTGGGTGTTAAAGTTATTTTAAACAAAATGAAATGAACTATGCCTCTGGAGTTTGGACAAAATAAATAACTCTCTTAGTTCTACAACTTTGCATACTGTTAAAACCATGGGGTTATAAGCAATCAGTCCTGCAACTATTAGAATTTTCTTCATCCCTGCATCCCCACAGGGCTTCCTTGTTTTGAAACCTTTATGTGGTAAACGTACAGTAGCTGAAACAGCTGAAATGTTTCAGACCACAGAGAATAATGTTTTTATTTTAGTCTTTCAAAAGGTCAGTAAAGCCGAACAGCAGTAAATTACACTGCTAAAAATGCATTGTCTGTCAACACAACACACTTTCACAGCTGGTTTCCTCACTGGTTTTTATGTTTGTATTTATTCAATCAGCGTAATGTTCTGGTTGTAGGGCAGCTTTGCTTTGTTATTTTGAGCACAGAGTTTGGGGATAAAGGAAAAGAGAAGTATCTTCTTTTTAGAAAAAAGATCTTTCCTTTCTCCTCAAATTATAACCTTATATTTTAAAGAATTATCATTAATAGTAGTTACTGAA
This sequence comes from Pelusios castaneus, assembly GCA_007922175.1. NCBI lineage: Eukaryota > Metazoa > Chordata > Testudines > Pelomedusidae > Pelusios > Pelusios castaneus. The sequence continues at coordinate 24,679,806 of ML685793.1, read as the reverse complement.
CCAATGTCCTGGGAGGCATGTTGTACTGGTACAAAATGACTCTAAAACCAACATATCTAGTTTGATCATTCTACTACAGGGGAATTTCCCATGACAAAGAGCTGCCTACACAAACTGACTCCTTGCTGCCAGCAATGGGGTCATGGCAGAAGAAAAAGGCATAGATGGGACTTCATCATACCCAGTTTGAAAAATAAACATCTATTGCATAGTATGAAAGCCTATGTTTCTAGTAGTTATCATAGATTCCAAAATACACATAAAACAGTGCCTGAAATATATTTTTGCTAATGTATCAGATTAAGACCAGTGGTTGCTCAAGTTTGTTTAGATGACCAAAGGCTGCTCAGGGATTTCTTCAAGGTGGCTCATGTTTACCTTCATTCACAATATAAAGATAAGTGCAGTCTGTAGAATGAAAAGTAGAAATAGATAAAACTGGTCTTTTTCACCATGCAGATTTTTTTTTAATCTATTTTTTTTTAATTATTATTTTCATTAATTCCAAGGCCAGAAGGAACTTTTGTCATCACCTAGCATGACTTCCTGCATAAAAGAGACCATAGACCTTCCCCAGTATAATTTCTATAGCATACCCTTTTGAAAGTCACACTCTCTCTGTTTTATGGTGAGAAAGTCCTACTCTCTCATACTTTTATTTTCTCCTTTCTCTCCTTTTTCCAGTGGGGAAAAGGGCGGGAAAAGTAACAAAAAAGTATGTGTGCGTGGGGTGGGAAATTTCTACCTCACTTTTTCATTATTTTCCTCTGGACAAAAAGTTAGTATTACTTTGTTATCTGCTTTCACAGAAAATTAAAAAGTGAGGGAAAGTATTTTTTTTTAAAAGTGAAACTATTGCTTATTCTAATGGTGTCAAAATTTCACTTCTGAATGAGGAAAAGCTAACACTTTAAGAGATTTGCTTTCTCTCCCTTTTAAGGTTTCTTTTCCTGAAATGTTTCATTTTTAATTGTTTTGGAAGACTGAGATCCAATATGAAAAAATTATCATAAAAAATATTTTTGAGATCCCACCCCTTTTTTAAAAGAAAAGAAAAGAAAACTAAATCCTTTTCTTAGAAAACATTTGGAAAATAGGCCACTTGGATCATGGTACACTGGGACCCGTTGTTGCTAAATTCCACATTTCCTATTAAAGATGAAGTTATGTAGTTCATTGTATTTGTATGAAGTATTTCATTCTGCTCTGTTTCATACAAATTATGTAAAGCTCTTTGGCATCTGCTAAGCTACCAATGATGCCCTTGTCTTGTTAAAATTTGGGTGCCTTGATCTATGTTTTTAGTTCTTTATATAAAACACATTTTATTTTTAACATAAGTATACGGGGGGAGGGGGGGCGGGGGGAGGAGGAACTAGTCATGATTTATACCTTATCAAAGTTATTAGAAGAAAGTTGATAAAATAATCTTCTAGTATAGAACTAATAGAGCACTTCAGAGTGTGTGTTGTATTAGATTAGACCTCCTCTACAATAACTACAAAAAATTCACACAAGACTCAAACCGCTGCATGTGGAACAGAGATAAATGCTTTCTAACCTTATAACACAGTCTTTGCAGGGATTTCTTCCAGAAGTCAGTGGGGTTTTGAAAAACAAACAGGACACTCCAATTAACCGGAAAATATCTGTTAGGCAGGGTTGGAGGCTTTGCCTTTTTTTCTTCTACTAAATGTTTTTATCACAAAGATTCCATATTGGCCTAAGTCATTATACTCTAATTGTGCAAAAGGAAGTGGAATGCTCCACCATTAATACCCACAAGGAAACAAGATCCAAAGACATATTTATAATCTAATACAAAATTCTAGCAACAATGTGGTAGTTCCTTCAGGCAATTTACATACTACTGAACTGGGAAGGTGACAAATAGTGGCATTATTATTTACCCACTTTAAAAAGTATATTAAATGAATGTAAATAAAACCACACTTTGCAGAATCTTATACATTTTGCTGGAATCATCATGCTTAATTGGCAATATTTAGTGTATCTGCCATATTACAGGATAGTGACAGAAATATTTTGTAGAAGTTTTTGTATTCAGTTTAATAAGAATGTTATAATTCTGTTACTTTCACATTGTGCAATACTGCAGTAATTCATTATATAAACAAGAATTAGTAGAAGAACTGCAAGAATAGTTTGGGTAGAAAGCATCCAAGTCTATTTGAGCTTTACTCAAACACACAAATAAATTAGCCCAGGTCCTTTAAAGTTCTGGGAACCCTGCTCAAGTCTATTCACTTTGGCATCACATCACAGGGTATCCCACCCTGTAGCTTTTCTCTTGTGACAAGGACATTTTGACTGACTCTCACCCATGTTTGCTATTTAACATTACTATTAAGAAATAGTTGCCCCTGTGGCCTTCAGGCAGGTTGCATCTCCATTGCTTCTGAATTTTTTAAGTAGCTATCTGCGTCACAAATGAGGACCAAAGCTTTATGGATTCTGTTTGTCAAATGACCGTGATATGAGTCTTGAGGGATATGTGCTGGCCCTGATTCAGCTTGCAGAAAAACACCACTGCTGAGGAACTGAAGACTGCTTCCCACCATGCATTCCTATTGTGCATCTGAGATTGATCAGCATTCTGTGGGTATTGTCAAGCGTATGCAATGTATTTAATGAGCTGCTATTATTTATTACACATTTTAATGGTAAAAATAATCAACTAGATAATGGGCCATATCCCACATCTATTTCACCTGCAGAACTTTCAATGTCTTTTAATGGGAGCGCCAGATGCAGACTTCTTTCAGGTTTGGGTCCAGTATAGGAGAAAAGAATGCAAGTACTAGACAATAAATAAAATGAGTCGGACAACAGCTTAGTATATTTTAGTAGGAGTTGTCTTCATTATAATGATTGCTGACAAAAGAAAATTATGGGCACGATTTTGAACTCCTTAATCATATTGATAAACATTTATTCACCCAACTAGTCCATTGACTTCATTTGGGACTACTCATATGAATAAAAGTCCATGAAGTACTGTTCTACCACTAATACTGTGTTTGGTTATATTTTCATGTTAGTTAGCATTACATTTTATACTCTCTCATTCTCTCTCTCTCTTTCTCTCTCTCTTAAATGCAACCCAGTACTAAAAGAAATGTATAATGGCTGAGATTTTCCATAGCAATAAAGGAAAGTTAGCCACACATTCTCCATTAATTTTTAGATGAATGGCTAACTCCACTGCACCGGAATTTCTACAAAGCATGTAAAGAAAATAATATTGTATTACAGTGCATTAGATATTTCTATGGCAGTAAATATAGGACACAACATTAATAATAATGTTTTATCCCTTAGAGATACTGTGTTATAAGTCAGCCTCTGCACATTCTGAAAAAAGTTTGCTTTGGTATTAATGATCAGCTTAAATCTCTTCAGTACTGAGGAGTCCCCTGGATACTTAAAATTGAAATATTTTGTCAGTCCAGTGTAAAGTTAAATGAAGAATGGACAGTGTTTTGTTAACCCAAATCCACAGAAAAACTTCTGAGAAGGTGGTTTGAGAATATTGAGTAGATTAACATACTTTGGGTCCTTCACAGTATTATATTGTTGCAAAACTATTCCTAATATCTCACTAAGGCTGCGTCTACACTGATAAATTAAGTCGACTTAAGCTTGGCTTAAGTCGACTTAATTTGCCCTGCGTCTACACTACACTTTGCTTAAGTCAACTTAAGGAAAATAAAGTCAACTTAATGAAAATTAAGTCGACTTTATTAAACCACCTTTCTATTCGACCTAAGACTTAATTCGACTTTTTAAACTGATGAGCCATTAAGGACACAATGGTTGTATTCTTTATGTCCTTAATGGCTCATCAGGATACTCCCTAGGACCATTCTACCTGGAAAATTCCTAAACATTAAGGAGACAATGGTTGTTTACACCCTCCCGTCTAAGGCATTCATCCAGAATGACACAAGTTAAAGTATGCATATAACATCAATTTCCTAACTTCTAATCGAAATAGAATTCCTAGACATAAACTATATAATCATTCCCAGCAAATTACTACCTTTCTACTGATACCAAACATGACATAGTTCCTATGGATTATAGCATTTATGAGATATCCATTGAAAATAATATCATAAATGCTTCCCTGAATTCAGACAGCATCACACACAGGGCTCTGCCCTGCCAGGGTGCCTGTACCCCTTTGCCCCATTGCACACAGGGGGTGCCCCACCACCACCGTGGACCTGCCCAAGGTCGCCCTAGCCCCACAAAGTTGACCTAGAGCATCCAGTGTGGACGCTCGAGGTCGACTTTGTAAGTTCCTCTTTAAGTCGACTTTAATTTTAAGTGTAGACACACTAAGTCGACTTAGTTAAAGTCGACGTTAATTTTAAGTGTAGACACATTAAGTCGACTTAGTTAAAGTCGACGTTAATTTTAAGTGTAGACACACTAAGTCGACTTAGTTAAAGTCGACTTAAAAGTGCAAGTGTAGACTTAGCCTAAGAGAGCCTTCTCAGTCTTATATATTCCAAGGTCTCTTCTGAACAGCAGTTGTCCAAAGTTAACTGCAATTGTCTGAATTTCTGGAGTTATTACAATTAAAACATAACATGTTTCTTTGTTTATCCATTGGTTGAAATAAGGCAGTGTCCTAGAATTTTTTATGGTTTATTACAGCACCTGAAGTATGGGATCACATTATCCTGAGAGTATTTTTATAAAGGGCTTTCAGCATTTGCAGAATTATTCTCATAATGTCCCTTCAAACTTCCTTTAATATAGGCTGCCAGCAACCCCTATTCCTTTTCCAGTCTTTCACTTTTATGAGGGAAGGGAAGAGTTTATATACCTGGTTCCCTTTGCATCCCTTTTCCATGGTTTACAATTCCTATTAATCTCAACTCCCAGCATGACCATTGTGCAGGGCCAAAACTAATAACAGAATAAAGGTGAACCTGAAGGTAGCCTTAACAACCCAGTACTTTTTGTTCCAAAACGATGAAAAAAATCCTGGTCAAAATGGGGATTTTCAGTACATTTCTCATAGGAATTCAAAATAGAAACGTGCCCAAGAACAGTGTTTTAATTTTATCTAATTTGCCAATTTCTTCTCTTGCCTATGTGCTTCTGATAGACAAGATGCTAGCTCTTGCCCAGGCAGTAGGCATTATCCAAGCACTGACAGATTCATAGCTGGAAACCAGACCAGCTCACCTACATGTCAGTAATGTTTGAGATAGGTATTAAACTTGTCAGGGTGTGTTTAGCATTTAGACTCTATAAAATGCTTATTAATTGCTGCATGCATTGATCTTACTTGCCATGTCTGTATGCCATGCTATAAATGAATACGTAAGTTATGCTTTATAAATGTAATAATGTCTGCTCTGAACTTGTGAAACCAGGTGGGAGATGAGGAAGCACTATCAAAATTAGATAGGTCATTGTGGAACATCACGATACAAAGACTTGGTTAATGGCCATCTAGCACCCATGAAGTTGCTATGTGCAAAAAAGCTAGCTCAATCAGGCTGAGTTTTGGCAGAAGAAAATAAAGATAGCTGACATTACAATTTTCCATTTTTTTGCTGTTTGGACTCTGACAGGGCTGACACTAGGAAACAAAAGCAGAGATTCCCCTGGTTCAACCAACCTAAAAGACATTCAGTGCTGACACTTTTTACTCAGTCATTTTTTGGATCCATTGACTTATTTGTGTATTTATCTTTTCCTGCTTTAACCTATAAATAACTAATTTCTTTTTCCTAGTTAATAAATCTTTAGTTAGTGAACTGTAGGTTTGACTACAAAGATTGCCTTTGGTGTGAGATATGAGGTACAATTTGGCTTGGGGTAAGTGATTTCTTGGGACTGGGAGCAGCCTGAATAATTTGTGATCTTTGATATACAGTGGCCATTTATCACTAAGTCCAGCTTACTTGGGAGGCAAGATAGACTGGAGTGCCCAAGGGGACTCTCTGTGACTCCATGGAGAGATTGTTATAGTGTTTCAGGAATTCACACATTACAGGGTTGGTCAAATATAATTATAGAACATACAACAAAGTTTGCGGTGGCTGTTCTGCTTTTTGACAGTCAGCATTCTGGTTGGTGTTTATGGTTGTGAACCACTCCAGAGAGTGTGACAGCCCACAAGCCACTTGAGTGAGTGCTATGGCACTCGAGTGTGAACTAATTTATTGCTGTGCCTCCAAAGAAAAAACATGTTTGGTGTTTTGTTTTTGTTAGTTGAGCACTGTTTGACTAGGTATAAAGACTGGAAAATGGGCATTATTAATACACAATGTAGAAATGAATTGCTATATTATCATATCCTTTATTTACCTCTTAGGAAGAGGCATCTGGATTAAGGGATTTTAAACTGTTGTCAAGAGGACATTAGGTCATTGGAGTGAATTTTAATCTGTGCTGAAAGTCTGTTAAAGTTTTAAAGAAACAACAGAGTTGGCTAACATCCATTGTATTTGTTTAGTTTGTCACCTGAATACTTGCAAACAAAGTTCAGGACAGATGGACTCTGTAAGTGTATTAAGGACTGACAAAGAGACACAAAGGTTATGTTTACACTTGTAAAGTTAAGTTGACTCTGTTAAGTCTACTTAAGTCAACCTTACTAAGTCAACTTAACAGTAGACATAGCCGTCCACACTGGCATTAAGTCGACTTAAGAAGTCGATTTAAGGTTTAAGTTGACCTTGAGTGGTGGCGTTAGTAAGTCGACTTAAGCTGTTATTAAGTCAACTTAGGGAAGCTCTTAAATTGACTTAATAAAAGTCCAGTGTGGACGCAGCTTTGTGAAGGTTGACTTAAGCATCCTTAAGTTGACCTAAATTGTCAGTGTAGACGCACACAAAGAGCTGATGATTCAGAACAGACACAGAAGTTGGCATAATCCTAATGTATCACTGCAATCTTCAACATTAAAGCACTTCCCAAAATAGGAAGAGGGTGGTTTCTATCCACACTTATTAAACCAAAACCATTTCATGACTATTGGATATGCATAAAGGCACAACATGCCTATTGACTTGAGGATGTTTTACAATGTATGTGTACTTCAACCTCTGGACATTTGAGAAGATATTTATTGTACAGTATTTTTATGAGCTCAAACTAGAAAATTTCTCATCTATAGCAATAAGTCTTTGGGACACAAAGCCAATGTTTGGATCATGAAACTTTGGATCATGGTGGAGTAATTAAACTGGACCTTTTAGATAATTTACAATATAAAGGACAGATGTAAAAAATAAATAAAAAGAAATCAAGAAACTTTATTGGCATGATCATCATACATTTTGTGTATTTGAAAGGAACCCCAGAATCAAGAAGGGTGGCAGAGCAGAAGTGAGTCCAAGCCGGCAGGCTCCCCAGCCGGCTGGGCTGGAAGCTGGTGCCACCTGCAGCTCAGTGGCTGGCAGGGCGAGGGTGGTTCAGAGTGGGAGTCAGCGGCGGCAGCTTGGGGAAGGAGAATTAGTGGGAGTCCGGCACTGCTCCCCACACTCTCCTGCTCTGCCACACTCCACTTCCCCTCGCACCAGTCATCTCTGCCCTCCTCTGCCCTGACCTGTCCCCTGCCACCGTCCATCCCCTTTCTATCATTGTTCCCCTTTCCTCTGCCCCTCAGCCCTTACTGGTCACTGGCATTGGGATAGGGTCAGGGATAAGAGTTGGGCATGGCCTTTCAAAAAGGTTACTAACCCCTGATCTAGACTGAACAAGAAGGCATTGCAAAACAATAAACTGACAGAATACCTAAAGATCTATGTGTATCATTCATGTGTTACCAGTACAGTTTTGTACAGGAATGAGGCATGGACCTCATCAGGAGAAAAGGCTCAACAGCTTTCATTAAACATTGTTTTAGTCAAATTTTTGGATGGACAGAGTCACAAAAAACTGAGGTGCACAAGCTGGCTAGCATACCTAGCATGCACACATTCCTTAAACAGAGACGCCTCTGCTGGTTTAGATATGTGTGCAGAATGAATGATAGACACTTTACAGAAGACATCCTCTATGATGAATAGGCGTCTGGAGAATGACCTAAAGGACACACTAAATTGCATTTCAAGGATGTGTGCAAGCAAGATCTCAGAGAAATGGATATGTGTAAGTGGGAAGATCCCAGTCTGGACTAAACCCTTTGGAAACAAGAGCTCAGTAAGGATCTCCAAAGCTATGGGAGGAAGCAATCCTGATTAGCAGAGGAGATAAGAACTCACAGAAGGCAGAAACCAGTGGGTAGAAACACCATCTTTAAATGTGACAAATAAGGCAGAGATAGTCTCTCTCAAGTGGGGCTCTGTCACTGCTGCAATAAAACCAACTGAATGTTTTTTTAAACCTCTTGGTGGGGGAAGGGGGCGAGCAAACCCATGATCTCAAAACAGAAGGATGCCTGCTACTGTTTGCATATGTGGAAGTATTTGGGAGAAAATGGGAAAAGCCAGTACGTGGCAAACTGGGCTCCCTTCCTTCAGCCCTCCATGGGCCCAGAATAGCCCATAGAGGTATACAGGGTGAAACTCCATGTGGACCCTGTGCAGGGTGCTCATGCCTCCTGAAATACAGACAGCCTGGGTCAGGACTGGCTGGGCCTTACTATGTAGGAGGGATGCAGATGTGCCAGGAGTGTGTCTGGTAGACCCACAACTACACATTCCTTATGGCAAAAGGGAGGTGAGAGGTGCCTCAACAGAAGGTCTATAAGACTGTAACAGCAACTCACAACCACAGCCTGAAGGAGGTGCCCCAGATCCTGGCAATATTCTTTGCACAACATTCAGGGGTTGGGACTAAATATCTTACAAGTGACAGTAAAGCTTAAATAGGAATCATTGAGTATTGAGCTTTTTTTCAAAGTCTGTCCCAGGAAGTCCAATTTCCAGCTCTTTCTTAAATAGAAAAGTGTGTGTGACATTGTCTATATTTCATGGGCTATCAACTGTTATCTTTGTTAAATAAATGGGACAGCTGTCCTATTCAAATATTTCCCTAGCTTTCTGGTTTTGCACAGTAAAAAGATTCTTTTAAAATTAGAATTTTTAAAAGGTGCTTAGTAGAAATGCTACTAAGGAGGATGGAGGGTGTTTTTTTCTTTTCTTTTGGTTTCATTTGGTTTTTATGTTTTGCATCTTTTATATTAGAGAATATTATATAACTTTCAACATAATAAAATATTGTGATATATACTGTTTAAATATTTATATGTATGTATAATATTCTATAAATTTACTTTGTCATAAATCATTTAAGATTTCTTTGGCAAAAACGATCTCCTCCCTATTTTCTAGTAAGTGACCACAAAGCTTAACTGTGAAATAACAGAATGCCATGGCAAGTGGTAATTAAAGTACATCTTCTCCTGCAGGATAAAGCAGCAGCTGGGAAGTAGCGTATAATGCGTTTGTAATTCTCAGAACAACAGAGGTTTTTTAACTAAAATGAATGAGGTTAACTAGGGAAAAGCAAAACTTAGTCAAAGCATTTTCTTGGACCGAAGGTCAAGTGAAGTAAAAGTCCCAGGGGCTTAGAGTCTCTAACAGTATTTAATGATGGCAGCATTACTGTAGTCATGTTGTCTATATTGTAGGTCTATTTTAATATCTTGGTGCAGTCGTCCAGGTAGAATACATTGGCAGCTATCCTCTCCGACACAGGTATTTACAGATTAAACAATTCAAGAGAATAACCATTTAAGATGTTTCATTATCTTGCTTAAGCTTGTGAAATTAATTACAAAAGGCTGCCACAATAATTTTCTTTTGAAGAAATGCTTTTGTTATATTGAAAATCATATGTCTAAAGCAAGTAAGGAAATAAGATTCTTTTTTAACATTTTTTTTCTTGCAGGGTTTTCACAACATAATGTCAGAGACAATTATATTCCAATGCTTAGCTAGTTAAAAAATCTGCTCAATACAACGGTATTCACTGTTTATTTTAAAGATATTACCTGCTATGAGCAATTATAGTGGACTTTGGAGATATTATTTCAATTCTGATTGAAACAGTTCTCATTTTAACAGATGTAAATCAGGAATCACTTAATGGAGTTTAGCCAATCAGAGAATTGGAGAACCGGGCCCAAACTATTGACGACATACACTGATTTTTAAGTTGCAATGAACTGACATGATACATCAGGAAAACAATGGCTTCTTATTATTGCAGGCATAACATCATATCTTCTGAGAAGGTAAAATGCAGCATCATCCTGTGTCTTTTTAGTTTCTAAAAGCAAGGAACTAATATCATGGATACCATAAAGAACACTTTCACTTTGATTGAGATCATAGCATGCTGTTGTAACTTTATTAAACAATCATATGAACAATATGGGAAAACTGAGAATAGTGTTGCAGAAAAGAAAACCAAGCTGAGTTCCGGTCATAGTCTGCCTCTTGTTTTTATTAGAGAGACAATGTCCTAGGACTGACATGGCTACAACTACACAGCATGCAATAGTGGAAGATACCTTGTTTTTATTGTCACCTATAAATCATATACTGAACATAGAATGAAATTAAACAGAATTCAGAAGACAACATTGGTGACAAAGCTGATGATTCAAGTATGATTTCTCTTGGTCTAATTTTCTAAATAGTAGGAATCAATGTCAATCAGTGGCATGAAAGAGTGAATTGAGTACATTCAGGCATTCATTTGAGGAATTGCTTAGTTTTATTGAATATCAGTTTCAGATATGGGACAAGTCCAAGTCCACCTCGGCTCCCCCCAGTGGAAACTACCTTCTGTGATTTCAATGGGTACTAAATACCAAGAAATGTTAGAAGATATGTCACAGTTTTTGGTGAATAACAACAACAAAAAAGGCTAATTTATTCCAGTAGTTCTTTAATGGGAAAATCCATAAAACTACACTACAGAGAATGCTCTTAAAAGCTAAATCAATAGTACTTTATATAGCAACTAAAATACAGAAAATACTTCTTCATATTATACCAAATTCACTATTGAAGGTATCACACAATGACATTTATAGTATCCGTAATATACCATATTGCATAAACTAGACTATGTAAAGCATATGGCTTATAAAATAAGTACTAAGACAATAAATGGCAAAATGTCACCAAAAATCAGCATTTAATATTAAAACTTATTGGCCAATTAGAAGAACAGTGGGTGTTTTCTATATGTATATATAACTGGGAACTAACTGCATTTTTTAAATCTAACCCTTGCTGACTAAAGCACCTATCCCTAGACTAGTAGAGTATTCTGCATGATCTGAATAGACAGCCTTGACATTGCTGTGCGGAGCTCCAGAGAAAGACAGTATGAGAAAAGAGAGAGGGGAAGTCTAATAAATTTTTGGCTCCCTCAGCCTGTTTACAGCATATTAGCCTTTGAAAATTGCCAAGAATGTTTTCTTTCCAAAGCATTTTCATTAGCAGTATAGATTAGCAATTATTATTATTAATTATTTATATACCATTGGTCAGCATACGAATCATTATACAATCAGTGAGCTGAACAACTAAAAATCAGTCCATACCCCCCCCCCCCCCAGATGTGTCACACACTTCAGTTGTAATATATACTCTGGTTTTCTTTAAAGATTTCAGAACATGCTCTTCCATGTTTATTTTGGACTTTTCAGTTTTCTGGTTCTTTTTGTAGTTGAAATGTGGTGCTAAAGAGCATGTTGAACTTAAAATGAAAGTCCTATATACAGGTAACTGCAAACCTTTCCTGTCTTTCATCGAACCTGAAATGGATTTGAAAGCTATATTTTCCTGGCTCTAATGCCTTCATCTGGACCTTTTTTGTTTAGGTGTAATGTCCTTGCTTGAACTCCAGAGTTCCCCACAGCAATGTGTCGTGCTGCAGGCTCAGCATGAGCTGAGATTGCAGGTTAGCATCTTAAATGTCTCCTTCAACAGGGTCTGTGACACTCAGCTAGGATTTTGTTAATGAGTTGCTCCGATTATTTAAAATATGAGAGCAGAAGCTTTCCCTCAGCCCCCAGCAACCAGTTTCTTAACATGATGTAACTGAAGTTCCACTTGGCCACAGCAGTTAGAATCAGCTGTAGAAGAGTGTACCTCAAATCCTTTTGTAATTTAGAGATGACAGGAGAGTGCTTGAAATGTCTAACCATCTCCCAGATTTTTGTTCTAACCCTTGCTTCCTTAATGCAAAGCAGCAGGAAGTGTGCAAAACATCCCACTCTGTGCATATTATAGTCATTCATACCTTTCATTCTGTTAGTTCCATTGCCTTAAGGACCATGTAGATCTTACCAATATCTTCATCAATCTGCCATTTTTAAAGCATGCCAAAAATGTTTCCAAAACAGCAGGTTCTGTGCCTTTCCTCTGGAATGCCTCACAGTGAAGTACAACTCTTCTACTTGTGAAGACAAGGTCTATTCAACGTGTCACTGCCCTCCAAAAATACTCCCTACTCTTGCTTTGTCTCTACTTCCCCACAATGGAGGAAGGCAGAGTTCCAGGGAGCGACATCAGTGGGTTTTGTCAGAAATATCACTTATTGTTGGCTATTTTCATACAGAACACAAGAAAAAACAACCAACCAAAATATTTGGCGTGAAGGACAATGTTTACATGGATTCATGCAAAACACAGGCACCTGTAATTGAACTTACAAGTATTTTCCTCACAGGAAATGCATTATTTTTGTATCACATGAAACAATTTTCCAACGCCTTCTTTCAGTCACATGATCTTCCACGTAACTCTGAGCTGTACTTGTCTCAGGGTGAGTGGTAGTTCTAAAGATGGTGCTCTATCTATCTATCTATCTATCTATCTATCTATCTATCTATCTATCT
>ML685793.1:24625940-24666943 GCA_007922175.1 Pelusios castaneus | reverse complement strand
TCTATCTATCTATCTATCTATCTATCTATCTATCTATCTATCTATCTATCTATCTATCTATCTATCTATCTAAGACTATTTTGGATTGTCTATTTTAGATATTATATGGCCCCAATTAATGGAGTATCTGAGTATTTGATCTTTAGAATACTCATCCTCACAATAGCCCTGTGAGGTAGGAAACTATTATTCTTCTCATTTTAGAGATGGGGAGCTGAAGTAAAGGAGAGAAAGAGACTTCCCCAAGATCACACAGAAAGTCTTCAGTAGAAGAGAGACTTGAATGCAGGTCTCTGGCTACCATTTTGGCAACCACAAAACCATTCTTCCTCATTTAGGTTAGAGCCATGAGGAAAAAATCTGGCTATATTGTGGTTATTTTCATTTGTAAAAGTCTTATCTCCAGACAAGTAACAACTGCCAGAATCTAAACCTACCCAGTTTCTAGCTCTATGTTCAAAAGCAACCAATCATTGGGCTTGAAAGATTTACCATGGCACCTCAGTATAACATTCCCTGTTTACTATCCTTATCTTTTTTTCCAAACACTGTCCAAGTCACTTTAAACACCTTTTCTAATTATATGGATGTTGACTTTTATAGAATATCAAATCTTATTTGGGTATTCATACCATCCCTGATCAATTCACTCTTATATTCATCATTGTTCAGTGGTTCAGATACCCCTGTGGTTGGTCTAATATACACATTGGACTTTTCCAAAATATTCCTGCCCCCCCCCCTTTTTTTTTTTCCCATGGTTATGCAGATGTGAATGTGCTTTATACTCTCCTGCTCCACTTTATGACTTGCTCACCTACAGATTGCAGGTAATTGCCCTGTTGTGTGCCAAACAGTCTACCCTGATAGATATCAATTTTGTACAATTTATACAGAGGAGGCATCCTTCATGATTTTTCCATATAAATTAAATGTAAATTGTCTCTAAATAGTACATGAATCATTCATGAATAGTCATGGGTGGATAACTATATGGTACCAGCAATAATATTTTACTTTTGGCATCAAATTAATATAAATAGTATATTACTCTAGAAATATAATATAGATCTATAACTCCATAGGAGAATTTTTTATCTATGTCTCTGATCTCATTTTTATTTGGGAATATAATAATGTTCAACACAAACTCAGTGCAACAGAGCATTAAATAATGTAACTGTAAACATCACATGGATTTTACACAGTGTATCACTACGTAAACATATTTCTTAAGGGATGACAGAAGCCGTTGGTGGGAAGTCAACAGTAGGTGACAGCACTCAGTATTGTTCAATAAGAAAGACAGGAGATATCTCTATTTAAGCCCAAGGCAATAGTGTCAAATTTGTATATGAATTCCAACTCTGCAGGTTCTCTGTGAAACTTTGATTTGTAATCAGTTTGCTTATGTATGGCAATTGATGTATCTTCCATGTAGTGATCAGGGAGATTGAAATGTTCCCCTATAGATTTTTGAATGTTGTTATTTCTGATGTCAGATTTGTGTCCATATATTCTTTTTATTTATTTATTCCAACTGCAGAGTTGGAATTCATATGAAAATTTAATACTGTTGCCTTGGGCTTCAATTTAGATATTTCCTGGCTTTCTTATCACAAAAGGTGATTTAATTCCTACCCCCCCTCCTAATATGCTGTTCCACACAGTTTGAATCTAAACATCTGCTTTGATTTGCTGAAACAGTCTGACTCAATCCTATGACTTACACTTTCCTCCATTTATTTTCCTCCCATTCTGTAAGTCCTCCATCTTCAAGCATCTGATGAAGTAAGATTTTCTCCCATGAAAGCTCATGCAATAAATAAGTTTGTTAGTCTTTACAAGTGCCACAAGGCTTCTTGTTTGTTTTTGGTGAACTAGACTTACACAGCTACCCCTTTGAAGCTTCATGAAGTCAATGATACAACATATTTATTTGAAGATGGAAGATTTCAATGGAACTAAAGTCATTGGCAGTTGTGAAAGTCAGACCACTTCTATTTATCCAACTAAGTATGGATTTAGTGTCAACATCAGATTACACATATTTGATTGGAATTTATAACTAAATAATTGTGATAAAACATAAAAAAACTGTTGTTTAAAAAACCCGCAGTTCTGAAATGAATGTAATATTAGCCATGGCTGTTATAGATTTTCTCTTTCTGTTCTCTTTTCACATTACTCATTATGAAAAAGATACAAAATACATGAAATAATGAGGCAGATTTTCCTCACATGTGCCTTTATTATTTTTATTGTAATAATATATAACTTCATGGACTTCAGCAAAGTTCCTCCATATTTAGGGTCCAAACCAATTCCGATTAAAAGTCAATAGAAGTTTTTCCCTGTGTGCTGGATTTGGATCTCAAACCTGGCAGAATCAGACCAAGTAATATCCTGAGGTATAATCTGATATTACCAATATAATAAAAATGAATCTTTTATTATTATCATCTTGTCCTGCAATAATCATATCAGGCTACAACATTTTAGAATAAATTTAGCAACTTGTACAGAGTCCTTTATTAGGGTTTGATTAAAATGTTACTTTGGAAACATAGATTCAAATATCAAGGAGTGGGGCTCATGCAAACTGCAGACAGACATTCAGAATTACTTCAACATTAAAATATACCTTCTTGATTAATGAACAAATACTTATTTTTAACTTGTGAAATTCCATTTTAAAAAGCGTCATGGGCCTTCATTTGATATTTTATTGATTTATTCACTAAAGAAGTTTAGAACCTTACTCTGCACCAGTAACTAAGTTTAGGTTTCTATAGGACTGTACACTGCACAATTTAAGAGCTACATTTTTTATTTCTAAAACCATCAACAATTATTAAACTCTCTAAGAATAAATGTCCTTATTAGCATGAAGATTAGAGCATCCAAAGTGCTGTGAAATGTCAGCTGCTTGTCAGAAGTCATTTTGAGTGCACTCTCTTGACCCATCCCAATTTAAAAGTCTGTTTCATTGGAACAAGACAGATAATGAGTGCACACAAAAGCAGTTCATTAAATTAGCTATACAAAAATTTGTCTTACTAATTGAAAGAGCATAAGCTAAAATTATGGTACCTTAGCTAAATATCTAAAGTGTTCAAAAATGTCATGAGAAATAAATAACTTCATTTTACACTGACTTTCTCAGAAGCCTGGAACATTGGAATAAGTGAGACTATATAATGAAGCAGAGTCAGAAAACCTATTAGAGGCTCATAGGAACTTGGTCAGAGAATGAGAGAAAGTGAGATCACAATTAGGAAAGTCAGAGAGGAGTTCAGATGTAGAATGAAAATAAAGTCCCTCATCAGAAGAAAAAAATGTGATGGGAAAAGGACTTTGATGTCTACTACTTTTAGAGGAGTTTGGAATAATAACATAGCAATAGAGCTTTCTATTAAATCGAGTAAATGACCTACCATCTCATGCCCAAAGAAAATGTAAACTACTAATAAAAACAGCTTTAATTCAACTCAACTATCATCCCGAAAGGGTCAAATCACTGGTGATTGTAATCAATGTCACAGCTAAGCTAAGTCATACTTTATATGTAGGACCCGATTTGGATCTCATTTATGCCAATGTAAATCAGGAGTAACTCTAATTAAGTCAACAAATTACATCACTGGAAAAATTGTGTATATGAGATCAGAATCACACTCAGTATAGGATTGCTAGTCCCTTGGGAGATTTTTGGAAGAGGTTGGCTATTTTCATTTAGAAGTAGAGAAGCAGTTGTTAGGAGAACTTTGGCTCATTTACTATTCTTGAATGGTGACAAGTTTCAGAGGGATAGCCACGTTACATGTTAGTGTAGTTCAGCAAAACAAACAAGGTCTCCTATGGCACTTAAAAAATTTTTTTTTAAAAATAGCAAATATATAAATAAATTTGTTAGTCTTGAAAAGTGCCACAGAACTACTTTCTTGTTCTTGAATGATTATTGTTATGTACCATCTCTGTGGGTTTAATCTCTTTGTGATTTTAATCTATTAACTATACACTCGTCATTGGGTGTGTGTGTAGTTATATTAATTCATTGAAATGTGTATCTTAAATTGTATGGCTAATACACTTAAGGAGATTGTGATAGTTATGTATTAAACACAAATCTATATAAGGAAAAAATAAATACTGCCATACAAACTAAGCCAAAGTACAGACAATGTATTACTTAATTTGCTAACCTATTCATAATTTATTTGCCAACAGTGCTTCTTTCATTCAGGGAGATCATTTCAGAATAGAAATATTGGGAGGTGGGGAAAAGTTGCATCATCATGTAGAACATATATGCAATTCTAACATGGGGAGTGAACCTAGGGATGGGACCTTGGAGAAGTTGGGGGTGGGGGGGAGAGAAACTACTGCATCCCTTTTCCTATAGCAAATTATGCCCCTGATTTCATTTTAAAACTAAATAAATGAGGCAGGGAGGTATTTTCATTTGGGCTAAGACCAAGTTATCTGTTTATGAACACAAGTTCATTGCATTTGTAACTGATTTGGCTCATTCATGTGTGTGTGTGCACACACATGCACATGTGTGCAATGCAACTCCTCAGATTTTTCAGCTATGCTGAAATTGCAGGTATGAAAAAATGAGCATAGACTATTACTGCTTCATCATCCAAGAGCAAAATGTTATTGTGATGGGTTGGGGTTATCTATGTAAAATTATAAAGGGGTAGCCCTGTTAGTCTATTGTAGAAAGACAAAAGAGTCTTGTGGCACTTATGAGGACATAAAGAATACAACCATTGTATCCTTAATGGCTCATCAGTTTACTCCCTGGGACCAGATCACCTGGCAGATTCCTTAACATTAAGGAGACAATGGTTGTTCACATCCTCCCGTCTAAGACATTTGTCCAGAATGACACAAGTTAAAGTATGGATATAACATCAAATTCTTAACTTCTAATCGAAATAGAATTCCTAGACATAAACTATATAATCATTCCCAGCAAATTACTACCTTTCTATTGATACCAAACATGACATAGTTTCTATGGATTATAGTATTTATGAGATATCCATAGAAAATAATATCATAAATGCTTCCTTAAATCCAGACAGTGTCACACCATGCCCACATGCCCTGCCCTTTGGGGGGCATGCCAGGCTCCCCCTGTGCCCTCCTTGGCAGGGAGGGCATTGGTGTAGTCCTGGGGTAGCCCTAAGTCGACTTAGGGCTACCCCAGGGCTACACTGGCTTAATTCGACTTTAGAAAGTCAAATTAAGCCTTAGGTTGAGTAGAAAGTTGGTTTAATAAAGTCGACTTAATTTTCATTAAGTCGACTTTATTTTCCTCAAGTCGACTTAAGCAAGCTGCTTAAGTCGACTTAAGCAAAGTGTAGTGTAGACGCAGGGCACATTAAGTTGACTTAAGCCAAGCTTAAGTCGATTTACTTTACCAGTGTAGACGCAGCCATAGGGACTCACTGCCAAGGTGGGTGTCAGACCTATGATCTGCACTGATGGAGCATGCTCTGACAGACCTAAAGGTAGGAGCAGTGATCAGTCACTATCTAGACCCAGGGAGCTAGCAGCACATGAGTTCTAAACAGTAGGGTCCAATACAGCTGACTGGTGACCTTCCACAAGGGGAAGTGGGTGGGAAATTCAGCCAGGGCTATAACAGTTATGCTCATGTCAAAGCAAATGCATGTATTATTATGGAATTCAGAAACAACTTGATACATATTGATACATTCAATAAAACCTTCTCAGCTTCCTTGGTGATGATTCTAAAAGTGCCAAGTACCTCAAACAACAGGTTAAGCATCCCCATCTCTAATTTGTATATTGACATCCAATTGTTTAAATGCTCATAATTTTCAGGATCAATTCTGTTAAATAACTTACACTCCCCCCCAAATCCTGTCATCTTTCAATAATTTTGATGCATCATGTTAAGAGTTGGTCCCCTCATTTTACATGCAACATGGTGCAGTTACTGTTTACTTGTTAATAAGAAAGAAATTAATTATTAATTTAGTTCACTTAAATAATCCCAATATAACTGAGTTTATCAAAGAATTCTTGTTTCCCATCTGAGAACAGATATAAGTTATTCTCACTCACAAGTAAGGACAGAAAAAAAGAGTAATGGATTAAGTTAGAGTAGCAAAACATTACATTAAATATTAGGAAAACTTTATAACTAAGAATGTTCAAGCAATAGAACAAGTCAACAAGGGAGATTTGGTAGGCCAATTACTTGATTTCTAGTGAATTGGGCTCTAGGTTGGCCTTCCATATGCTTAGTATCTGGAGTGAAGTAAATGAAAATGTTACCATTTATATGAATACTGCCAGGATTTTACCCCTAGCTTTCAGAGCTGACTCCAACTGGGGGAGGCTATGAAATGGTTGTGTAGACATTCATACTTAGGCTGGAGTCTGGGTTCTGGATCTTTATGAATGGGGAAGGTCCCAGAGCCCGGGCTCTAGCCTGAGCCCAAAGGGTGACATTGAAATGTCACAGTTCTGTAGCCTGGAGCCCAACTATTTTGAGCTAACCACAGTGTAGATTGCAGTGTGGATATACCCCATGTGGCCTTTCAGTGCATGCTTAACTTTGTACTCTCACTAACACAAAGTAAACACAGGACTGCTTCTGCTTACCATGGAAGCCCAGGTGCAGGCCATTATGATCAGATCCTCAAAGGTATTTAGATTCTTAACTTCAAATGATTTCATCGGGAACAAGATCTGGCCCACAACTGATACATTTTAACATCTTTTATCCGTACCCAATTTCTGTCATCTGTGGACATGTACAAGTGTTGTAATAAGGACATAAAATGAAGCCACTTTCAGAATCTCAAGTCTTAAATTTATGAAGCAAGAGGGGCTCATTTAAGTTTTCTTGTGTCTAGCAAAGGGATTGTCTAGCTGACAATACTCAGGAAAGCCAAAATGAATCAATGAAAACTGTGAATTTAATTTATGCACAGCGAAGCCTTGCATGGATGCTTTCATTCTGAAATAAAGGATTAAGTTAGAGCAAGCTACTTCTGAATGAGTGCACATTAATTTGACAATTTTAGATTATTTGTCTTAACTTTCTTGAATGACCCCATGTAGACAAACCCCTAATGATTCTGTCATTTAAATGATTTCAGAAATACTAGTTTCACCAGTCCCCACCCCCAGAACTCTACCAGGTTTACCATACAATACTCAGATTCCAAGGATTTTTGGAATGTTGCCGAACAGTGTCTTTTGTAGCCTGAAGATACTGGGGAACCAAAGTGCCATATTGATGCAGAACATGTATCAGCAAACCTTCTAATGAGGGCAGAGTGTACAAATATCCATTAAAAATTATAGAGGTTGCATAAGTTACAGTAGCCAAGGGTATCTGTAATGTCTAGTGCATTATTGTGCATATGACTTTGTTCAAGTAATTACCCTGCCATTCAATAAAAATGAATAATTACCTTAGCAATAAATGTCATTAAGTATGTTTCTGTATGCTACATTTTTTTCCCAGTAACATTTTTATTTTGCATTCTGATCTTTAAGGTAACAGAAAAGGCCAAAAGGGAACCTGTTCACCAGCAGTAAACTTTATTCTTGTCAGTTTGTACTCACTTGGTGCCCAACTATTCTTGGATCTAATTCTCTTGCAATTAATTTAATTCAATTAATTATGGAGGTCTTTCCAGTTGCTCTTGAAGTTCTTGGATTGATCCAGCAGCAAAGTTAAATTCTTTGTGATGGAGCATCTATATTTTCCCACCTGCTATAAGATTACCTCCCTATTATTTTCAACACTCCTCCAAAGTATTACAAACGAGCATTTTCTCACCCACTGTATCTTTGTGACTTAAAGACAGAAAGGTATTGTTTCTTCCAAGTCTATATCAGTTATTCTCTAGCTCCAGATTCTAGTCATTAGACACTAATGAACTTTGCCCATTCCTTGAAAAGAAATGTCATTTTTTCAATGTCTCTAAAGCTATCAGTAACATAATCTAAGTCATAGTTTCATAAACTATAAGGCCAGAATGGTCAATTGTAATAATCTAGTTTGATTTGCTTCAAGACAAAAGTCATAGGCCTTACCTATTTTAATTCCTCTTTGACCTAGAGCAGATCATTTAGAAAAACATACAATCTCAATTTTAAAAAGTGCTAGTGATAGGGAATCCACCACAACCCTTGATAATTGTTCCAGTGGTTAATTACCTTCACTTGTTAAAAAATTCTGTCTTATTTCCAGACTGAATTTGTCTAGTTTCAACTTTTTGCCATTGGTTCTTTCTGTATCTTTGTCTGCTAAAGTGAAGAGACCATTATCAATTTTTTGTTCCCTGTAGATAATTTTAGACTGACAAAAGTTACCTTCTAGTCTTCTGGTTGTTAAGATAAATAGATGGCACTTCTTGAGTTTATCACCCTCTACAATTTATCAACATCCTTCTTGAATTGTGGAAACCAGGACCAAACACACTAATCCATTAGCAGTTGCACCACTGCCATATGCAGAGGTAATATAGCCTCCTTACTCCTACTCAAAACTCTGCAGTTTATAATCCATTTATACATCCAAAGATTGCATAAGCCTTTTGGTCACATTATCTTACTAGGGGTGCCTGATCAAATGATTATCCAGGATTCATAAATCTCTTTTTAGTCACTGCTTCCCAGGATAGAATCACCCATCCTGTAAGTATGGCCAAAAGTAAATTTATATATCTAGGATCATATGTAATACAGTTATAAGAATACAAGTGCAAGTTATGATAAATACAGGATTTTTGTACAGAATTTCCCATCTTAAAAAACAAAACCAAAAAACCACTATGCTGAACATTTAATAGACAGCATTAGAACATCCAATAGTCAAAATTTGTAGAGTGAGGCAGGACCCTTATCTCATTTCATAAACAACTGTCTATGTCCTTCCCTCTTTTTGATCCTAGTCCATCTCAGCTATTGTATTAAAGAATCAGGACTCTATTAGACTCCCTGACTCAACACAGAACATGATAAATGTCACACAAAAAGATAAAGCTCTGAGAAAGTATAAGCCACTGGAAAAGACCCTTAATTGTAGGTTTTGCTATTTACAATGCATTTAATCATTAATGACCGGAACATACTCCAAGCCAATCTGATTGTATAGGTAGGAAGAGTGGTACAGGGGTAACCCCACTTTTTCTGACTGCTAGCACTGCAGCTCTGAGTGCTGGTTGTAGGGGGAAGGGATGTGTAGGAGCCATTTACTCAGCATTTTTCCTCAATCCCACCATAAGAGCAAATGAGCAGGACATACAAGGGACAAAACGGTGCACCATTTTACACCAGCTCATTTCTCTCTGTTGCAGCTCATTTCTCTCCAGTTCTACAGTAATTAGTGCCTCAAAGAGGTGACTCTGAAGCATGAAGCCTTCCAGTGCTACCCTGGAGAATTGTGCAGTTATGTATAATCCCTTGCATAGCGCTGCATCTAATGGAAAAAAACCCTAGTCCTAATTTACTAATTTGAATAACAGCTGAGCTGACTGAGAAAATTGAACAATGTGAAATGCTGATTGCTGTTTCCCAC
Source organism: Pelusios castaneus (assembly GCA_007922175.1). Lineage (NCBI taxonomy): Eukaryota > Metazoa > Chordata > Testudines > Pelomedusidae > Pelusios > Pelusios castaneus. The sequence continues at coordinate 24,657,363 of ML685793.1, read as the reverse complement.
TACACTAAGTTGGGGAACAGCATGTTTATGCAGAGGTGGCTTTTGGAATAGGCGAAGCAGGCGGCCGCCGAGGTCCCCAAGCATTAAGGGGCCCCTTCACCTACCCCAAAAGCTGTGTCTGCCTCCCATTCTGAAGAACACATGGTGGGAGCAGGGGCCGGTCAGGCCGGGCTGGGGTCAGACTCAGTGTCGGGGGGCATTCCTGTGAGGCGGGAAGGCCCAGGGCCAATTGGTCTGTGGGGGCCCCAACGCTGGGCAATGGGAGGGGAGGTGGGCCGGACGGACTGGTCTAGAGGCCAGGCTCTGTGCTTCCACACTGCCCCGGGCTGGCTGCTCCGCCCCCGGGGGCGGGATGGGCCAGCCAGAAGCCCAGCTCTGTGCGCTCCTGCCTGCCTCCTTGCCTTTGGCAGTGGGGGGGTTGGGGCCCCCGACAGGGCACTGGATACAGTTTTGGGGCCCCTTACAGGGTGCCGGAGCCACAGAGGAGGTCAGCCATGGAGATCAAGGGCCGTGGGGTTTTTGGGGCCCCAGGCGGGGTGGAGTACCATGGGGGGGTTCAGGGACCCCAGTGGGGCACCGAAGCCATGGAGAGGGCTGGCCGCAGGGATCTGGGGCCATGCGAGGTCTGGGAAGGGTGCTGGGGCTGTGGGTCGGGTTTCAGGGGGGCCTCCTGTGGGATGCCGAGGCTAAAGGGGGAGGGCGCAGCCAGTGCTAGGGAGCCCTATAGGGGGCCCCGTGAGGGACCTTTGCCTAGGGCCCCAGATAGGCTAAGGCCGCCTCTGTGTTTATGTAGTTTTGAAGCAATATGGAAATGTAAAGGGGAGGCTCTAATATTAAGTTATACACTGATGCCTAGTATAAACCATTGTAGGAGACTGACTGATGAAATGAGGCCCTACAAAACACTCCTTACATTAATTGTGCTTCCTATTTTCTTATGTGCATTTTTTTCTCTGCATTACTTTTGTTAGGAGGGACATGTAGTTTTGACAAGACCCTCTTTAAATCTGACAGCCTCCTGTACTGTAACCGTGTTTATTGTCAAGTCACTCTAACAATAGTGTAGGTGTAATTTAAAAGGGCAACTTAAAATAAGTGTGATTGTGGAGGTTGTGGTGATGCATAAAGCCTATATATAATCCTCTCAATATGCACATGTGCATCTGTTATGCATTTGTTGGCATTTTGTTTATTTTTAAGATAAACAGGTAATCATTTTTTCTCACTGCTTGGGAATTGGCAAAATTTAACAAGTGACCGAGCTGTGCGATAAGTGACAAAAATTCACTTCTGACACCAAATACATGATGGAGTTTCTTACAGATCTGTGAGATCATCATTAGATTGTCTTTTTAGCCAGGTCAATATTTCAGTTTAAGGAAAAATTCTCAGGTGATGCAAGTCAGTGTAGCTCAATTGACTTAATATTTCTGCCTTCTTAAAGCATTTGTAGTAATTTAGATATTTTAAAATACCATTATAACTGTCAAAACTATTTTTCATTTTATCTCCAGTTTTATCTGTATTTTATGCTGGTAGAAGTTTATAGTACTTTACATCTTCAAACATCCACAAACAATAGGTAACTAGTCCTTCCAATACTCCTCTGAGGAAAGCATTATTCAAGTTTGCTAGATGGAGTTACTGAGACTCAAACAAAAACAACGAGAGTCCTGTGGGCATAATCTTTCATGGGATCCAACCCACATCTGAGGTCATGCATCTGGCGAAATGGGTTGGAGCCCACGAAAGCTTATGCCCAAAGAAAAGTGTTAGTCTTTAAGGCTATGTCTACACTTGGCCAAATAAATCGACTTAGCATGTCTACACTCAAAAATTAAGTCGACTTAAACGGGACCCTGCCAAATCGACTGAGGGCATCCACACTGGATGCCTAAGTCAAGTTCTAGGGGCTAGGTGGACTTGGGACTGGTCCACAGTGGCAGAGGGGGCACCCCTTGCCAAGTGCCAAGGGGCTCAGCATTTGACCCATTGTACCTTAAGTCGACTTAATTTGTAAGTGTAGACTCACCCTAAGGTGCTACAGGACTCTTGGTTTTTTGTTTTTTGGGTTTTTTTTGCTGTACACAGACTAACATGGCCAGCAAAAACATCTGTTATATCTACACCAAAGCATCAAAAACATACCAGTTTCTATAACCTTTCCCTTTCCATGGATTATTCCAAAGAAAGGGTCTAATTTGGTCTTTTGTGACTTACTGGTTAATAGAGTTCCTGCTGTCTAGATCTGGCATGACCAAATAGCAAATGTGAAAAATTGGGACAGGATATGTATGTGGGGGGCGGGGGGAGGCACTTTTATAAGACAAATCCCTGAATACCAGGACTGTCCCTATAATATTGGGACATCTGCTCACCCTATCTGGATTCCCATTAGCAATGGGATTCATTGGGAACATAATGTTTTTACTTTTCAGCATTTCTCTCTGAATCTAGCATTGACATCCAGGTAATTTTTTCATGTTCTGCATTGGCTCCTCTGTACCCAGCTCTTCACACTGTATCACTTCATCTGCCTTACTTCAATAGCCCCAAAATTACAGTAGCTCTCAAATAGCCCAAAATTACAGTAGCTCTCAAATAACTATGCCACAGCTGGGAACACTCTTTCCATTGGGTCACTCACTCCCAGTAATCTCAAGAGAATGTTTGTTTCCACCCCACTCCATTTTCAGTATTGCCTTTCATGAACCAATTGACTTGAGAACAAGAGGCGGTCTGGGACCTCATATCTTAAAATAGCAGTTTTAACAGATTTGCTATCCCACAAATCCTGTAGGTTATACTCCTTTCATATTCAAGAGAAATTTCCACTGGAGAAAATAATCTTTTCCTGAGAATTGAGGTCAATGAGCGTTATATATGGAAGGGAAGTCAGCAAAACAGAAGACAGACGTCTCCCTACAATTTTTATGCTTTCCTCTATCCTGCAATAGATGAACCAACCTTGTGATTTACCATTCTCTGTATTTATATATTCCCTTCCATACTATAGTTTCCATATCATTTGTCTGATAAAGTGGGATTTTACCCACGAAAGCTCATGTGAAAAATAAATTGGTTAGACTTTAAAAGTGCCACAGTACTCCTTGTTGCTTTGGTTAACTAGACTAACATGGCTATCCCTCTGGAACTGGTCTTTTAATTATTGATCTATTTCACATAGATTAATGCAGTTACTTTCTTATAAGTATGATCTCAAGAAATCAGATAGATAGATAGATAGATGTGTTGTGTTGTGTTGTGTTGTGTTGTGTTGTAGATAGATTTGTTGTTTCTTCAATTATGTTTAAAATACACCCAGTATTTGGATTTTAGCTTTACATTTTTCAAATGTACCATGCATGTATTTGCTTTAGCACATGCTTGTAACAGGAAATACCAATTTCAAGCTGAACAACATTTCGGCAGATACTTTTTTAATACAATAACAAAATTCATCATCAGTTTCTGCAGCTGACTGTACATAACAATATACAGGGCACCAGGTATGAGCCCATTTGGTAACAGAAACATAAGGTATCAAGAGTCTAATTTAAAAAGTATTATTTTGTGTTATGCGCCATTAATAACCAGGCTTGGTCTATACTGAGAGCTCAGGTCAATGTAATGCCACTTACTTTGACTCTCTAGTGCACGCAGGGCCGTCCCTAAGGTGGGGGGGGGGGCAGGGTCCAGGGCAAATTGGTCTGAGTGGGGCTGCGCGGGGGGGGATGTTAGGGGGAGCAGGGCAGCACAGGGCCCACGTAACCATGAGGCTCAGGGCAATCACCCCACTCATCCCCCCCTTAAGGACGGCCCTTAGTGCATGCGTACACACTCGCGGCCATAAATCGCACTTTACAATGCTCTAAGTCAACGTTGTAACACCACCCCTGCAGGAGGCATAGCATTTTCATTTATTTTAATAATGCAATTTAACATCAGTGTAGACAGAGCAGTTTAATGCAAGGTTATTGGCCTCTGGGATACATCCCAGAATTCCCTGTTCTTGTAATTCTGTCATTCCAGCACTAACTCACATTGGCCACGTCATCAGCAATTAGTTTCCCACCCCCCTTCCCACCTATCTGCAGCACCAGGAAGGTTTGAATTCCATTTCTTGCTCAGGCAGCATGGAGAGCTTTTCACCAGAGCAGGTAATGGAGTCCGAGTGCAGCAAATGGGCACAAGCTTGGAGCCGTCCTGAGATCTTAGATCTGATCAGCTTGTGGGGTGAGGAGTCAGTGCTCATTCAGCTCCGAAGCAACAAAAGGAATCAGGACATTTACGAAAAAAAATTGCATGGTATGATCGAGAGGGGCCATAACAGAGACATGCAGCAGTGCTGCATTAAAATCAAAGAGCTATGAGAAGACGAGGGAGGTGAACAGTCGTTCAGGGTCCGCGCCAAGGATCTGCAGGTATTATGAGGAGCTGGATGTGATTCTTGGTCGTGACCCAACCAGTACGCCAACACAGAACATCAATACCTGTGAGGACTCTGGGGCGAATGAGGATGACTCTATGGATGAGGAGGAGTTGGAGGACGAGGAAAATGGGGTTCTGGAGACCAGAGTGTCAGTTCTCTCAGACAGCCAGGAGCTATTTGTCATGCCCGAGCAGCCTGCCCCACCTCAGGGTGGCATCAATGTCTGTGAAGCAGGGGAAGGCACATCAGGTGAGTGTTTGGTCTCTGCTATGCTCTTTCAGTTGTGCTCCACTGATAGCTGGCAACAGTGGAGGAAGGGGGGAAAATCTGCCCACATCGTCTGGAGGATGGGTGCAGAGATCCCCATTTTGGGAGAGAGAAGGGTCCAGCAGCATGGAGATGGCATGGGAGGAGGAACGGGGCCAGTGGCAATGAGAAAGCTGGGGGAGGGCATAGCTGTGTGGTGTTGGGAACCCAGCCGGCCAAAGAGTATGGGGGGTAGAGATGAGGAGCAGGGGGCCCTCAAGTGGTGGAAACTGTGGGGGCTTGCAGCAGGGCTATGAAGGGGGTGGGTGAGGGAGGCCGCTATCACAGATATTTCCTGCAGCACATATGTTGCCCTCCCCGTCCCAGCGTGACTACTTAAACAGTTTCGATGTGCAAGCAGATGCTTTGGTTATTGTATGGGGAGATGTCCTCAAAAGTGTCATACAGGTATTCACAAATCCTCCTTGCAAGAAGGTTTCTGGGGAGGCCTGCCTTTCTCCCCCAGCACAGAACAAAACTTTGCCCTGCCACTCGGTTATTAAAGCTGAAGGCATGAGTAGAGCACACAGCAGGGGACATGCCCCCCTCCCCCATTGCAGCAGCTGTTCCCTCTTGGACAGCATAAGCCTTAGGAGACTAATGTTGCACATGGTCGCCTAGGGAAGATGGTGCACAAATAGACACCAAACAAGGAATCACCCTCCTGTCACTTCACTTCCCCTCCCTCCTGGAAATGGGTTCTGCACAACGCGTTGTGTTTCTCCACCATGCTACCTCTCCTATTCAATTTTTTTTTTGTGAGGGTGGGAACTCTCTAGGATGAATGGTTCCCCAAGCTTACCATCATGTGGAAGGCACTCTGAGCTGTGTTACTGGTTGGTGTGCTCAGTTCGAAGTGGAATGTCTTTTTAAAAGTACAGTTTGCAGCAATCGGGGGGGGGGGGGAGGGGTACAGGGAGGAATGTATGAATCCTTGCATTGCATTGCCTCACCTAATAATGGGCACTGTGTTTTTTTGCTTGTTACAGTGGATTCATTGACCTTGGGACAGTCAACTCCCACAGAATGTAAATCTCAGGATGACATGTTCGCTGAGAACATGCACTCCTCTGCAGCAGCAGATTCAGAACTCAGAGCATGGCGGCTCTCCCTGTCTGAGAAATTAAAATTTGACATGGAGGACAGAAGAGGGGCCTGGGGGCATGATCATGAAACTCAGCAAGAGATGCTGCAGATCATGTTCAGTCTGACAGGCTGCGGCACCTGGCTGATCTCCACGAAGAAGACTGTGCACACAAGGCACCCCTGAAAGCCCTGGAGAATGAACCATAAGTTGTAGTGGCCAGTCCTCCCACCCCCGATCAAGGAGGAGCAGGAGAAGGGTCCAACATGTAGTTGTCTCTACCCTGTTGCGTTCAGGCAGAGGTTTGAGATGACCCTCCCCCCCACAAGCCCAGAAATGTGAACACTATAAAGAAATACCAGTTTTAAAAACCTGTGTTTATTTTCGGTGCTGCACTACAATGCCTTGCAGGTGACAGAATGGGAACGGGGTGGTAAGGAGTGCGGGGGGTGGGGAGTGAGTGCACAAAGAGCAGCTTCACTGCAGCTCATTGCTAAACTGTGCTTTCAACGCTTCCCTGATATGCCTGGCTCCACAGCAAGCTCACACTGTAACACTTGCATCTGGCTGTTCAAAATTTGCAACCACCCTTTCGGCCTCGGCAACCCAGTCCTGAGGGAACTTTTCCCTGCCTGGCTCACATAAATTATGCAGCACACAGTGAGCATTTATAACTGTGGGTATATTTTTCTTGGATAGATCAAGCCGAGTCAGGATGTTCTGCCACCTCCCTTTTAAATGCCCAAATGCACATTCTATCACCATTCTGCACTTGCTGAGTCTATGATTGAAACGCTCCTTATCGATGTCCAGGTGTCCATGGTATGGCTTCCTTAGCCAGGGGAGCAAGGGGTATAGGATCACTATTGGAATTTCAACATCCTCAATGTTGATTTTTTGGTCAGGGGAGAAAGTTCCTGCCTGCATCTTTTAGAACAGATTGGGGTTCCTAGGTAGGCACACATCATGAACCTTCCCAGACCAGCCCACATTAATGTCTGTGAAATGGTCCCTGTGATGCACAAGGGACTATAGGGCCACAGAGAAGTACCCCTTGTGGTTTATATACTTGGTGGCAAGGTGATCTGGAGCCAAAAATGGGGATATGAATACCATCTATGGCACCTCCGCAATTTGGGAACCCCATAGCAGCAAATCCATTCACTATATCCTGGACATTTCCCAAGGTCACTACCCATCTCTGCAGAAGTCTATTTATGGCCCTGCACACTTGCAACACTACAGCTCCCACAGTGGATTTCCTGACTCCAAATTAATTCACAACTGACTGGTAGTAGTCTGGGGTTGCAAGCTTCTATAGAATGATGGCCACTCACTTCTCCATTGTAAGAGCTGGTCTCAAGCGAATATTCATATGTTGCAGTGCCGGGGTGAGCTCCTTGCAAGATTCAAGAAAAGTGCCCTTTTGCATATGGAAACAGGACAGAACAAGGAGCAATGGTTTCAAATTACAGCTGGGGAGGTCGAGGTTGGATATTAGGAAAAACTTTCTCACTAGGAGGGTGATGAAGCATTGGAATGGGCTACCTAGGGAGGTGGTAGAATCTCCATCTTTGGAGATATTTAAGGCCCGGTTAGACAAAACTCTGGCTGGGGTGATTTAGTGGGAGTGGTCCTGCTTTTTAGCAGGGGGTTGGGCTAGATGATCTTGTGAGGTCCCTTCCATCCCTATTATTCTATGATTCTATGATAAGTTGTGTAGCCACTGCTCATCATCCTACATGGTCAGCATTATGCAGTCCCACCAATCTGTACTTGTTTCATGGGCCCAGAAATGGCAGTCCACAGACTGCAGATTGAGAATTACAGCCGGCAGAAAGCGGGAATTATTTCACTCAATAGTTTCCAGCAGGGCGTCCTCAGTAACATCACACATTTCTGCACTACATATCCTGCTACACTGCTGAAAATACTGCAAAATAAGCTGAGATGTGTTTGAAATGCCATCCATAATACTGCAGAGATGAGTGGGCTCCATGCCTGCAGCAGAGAAAAATGGCACAAAAACTGTTTCCTCTTTCTTTGTGAGAAGGAGGGCGGGAGAGGAGGCATATTGCATCATGAAAGGCCAGCAGACTTCCAACAAGACACAGTGCTCCATTGCGCTGTGGGACATCTACCCACAGTGCAACACTTCTACATTCAACCAAACAGCTAGCAATGAGGACACAAGAAGCCAGAGTAAGAAGTGTGGTATGAACACGCGCCTCCGCATTTACTAATTCAGCACTTCAATGGCAACTTTAAAACATGCCCCATCGTAGACATGGCACCAGAAAAAACAAACAAAAAATTTCCCAGAAACAATTAGAAATGAGTAACTAATGATATCTACAGCACAACCACCATCATTAAGTACAATCATATCAAATAAAAATTGCAAGAATTGCATTTATGAAATTCACTCCCAACCATTTTACCACCACAATAAGTATTCTATAATTATCTTAATATATTGAAAGTGAATATCAGTTATAACACAGTTGTTATTTAAAATTACCCTTAGATCACTATTACAGAGCATCTAATTAATATATCTTCTATACCTTTCAGTAAAGAGTTGTCATGAGAAAAAGATGCAAAAGACGTTCTTTTAACTGATGTAGGCATTTTTGAGGTAATAACCAAGTCATTTTACAAGAATACTATTTCACATTTGGAGAATGCATCGGGCGATCGTGCCCAAACTGTATAATTACTGGTGATTTTGCATTTGTTTTGTTTCATTTCCCATATTGCAATTGCACTTAGAGTAATGTAATTATTCATCTAATTAATTAACATGGTTGTAATAAAACAAGGATTAGGATTGGCTGATAATGACATTTGAAGATGTACTTTGAACCCACAAATATGTAGGCAGAGTGCCATTGTATAAATACAGATTAAAAAATTTTTTCCCCTATTATAATCATAGTAAGGTGTCCATAGGTTGTAGCTAGGAGTGTGGAAAACTACCAATTTTAAAAGTATTTGTTTGAAAAACCTGGCAACATGCATCTGACGAAGTGGGTTATAGCCCATGAAAGCTTATGCCGAAGAAAATCTGTTAGTCTATAAGGTTCCACAGGACTATCGTTGTTTTTTGCTGTACACAGACTAACACATCTATCCCTCTGGAAAATTCTGCACACTGCAGGCCACATAACCTCACCCACCCACTCCTGAATAGACCCTTAGTCTATGACTGAGTTATTGAAGTCCTCAGATCATGGTTTAAAGACTTCAAGGTATAGAGGATCCAACAGCAAGTGATCCTATGCTACAAAGGAAGGTGGAAAACTTCCAGGGCTTCTGCAAGTCTGTTGTGGGGGGAAATTCCTTCCTGTCTCCAAATGTTGTGATCAGCTAAATCGTAAGCATGTGTAGTAACTTAAAAACCACCCCATCTAAAATCCCATCATAGGATATTGTGCATATTTACCACTACCAGTCAAAGATCAGTTAATTGCCAAATTAAGTTGTCTCATCACACCATTCCTTCTTTAAGCCCAGCTAGGTTTTTTTGCCCCCACTGCTTCTATTGGAAGGCTGGTCCAGAGCTTCACTCCTCTGATGATTAGAAACCTTTATCTAATTTAAAGTCTAAACTTCCTGATGGCCAGTTTATATCTATTAGCTCTTGCATCTACATTGGTGCTGAACTTAAATAATTCCTCTCCCTTCCTGATAATTATGTTTCTGATTATTTATAGAGAGCAATCATATTTTCCTTCAGCCTTCTATTGGTTAAGCTAAACAAGCCAAACTCTTTGAGTCTTCTCTTATAAAACAGATTTTTCTTGGATCAACCTAGTAGCCATTTTTCTGCATCTATTTGTCTTTCTTAAACATGGGAGACCAAAACTTGCACAGTATTCCCGGTGAGATCTAACTAGCACCTTGTGTAATGGTATTAACATCTCCTTATCTCTACTGGAAATACCTTGCCTGATGCATCCTATACCCGCATTAGGTTTTTTCATGGGTCATAGTGGCTTATAGTCATCCTGTGATCAGCCAATACTATCAGGTCCTTTTCCTCCTCTGTTGCTTCGAAATGATGTGTTCCAAGTTTACAGCAAAAATTTCTATTATTAGTCCCTAAATGCATGACTTTATACTTACCACTATTAAATTTCATCCTGTTCCTGTTACTCCATCATCCAGATTTTCTTGTATGGTATCCCTGTCCTTCTCTGTGTTGGCAATATGTTCCAACTTCATGTCATCTGCAAATTTTATTAGCACATTCCCACTTTTTGTGCCAAGGTTAGTAATAAAAAGGTTAATAAGATTGGTCCCAAGACTGATCTCTGAGGAACTTCACTAGTAACTTCCCTCCAACCTGACAGTTCACTTTTCAGTATGACCCATTGTAGTCTCCCCTTCAACCAGTTCCTTATCCACCTTTAAATGTTCATATTAATCCCCATCTTTTCCAATTTAACTAAAAATTTCCTATGTGGAACCATATCAAGTGTCTTATTGAAATCTAGATAGATTAGATTCATTGCATATTCCCTTTCTCTAAAAAAAATCTGTTATCTTCTCAAAGAGAGTGATCAGGTTGGTCTGCACTATCTACCTTTTGTTAAACCAGGAAGTATTTTGTCCCAATTACTGTTAACCTCAAGGTCTTTAATTACTTTCTCTTTGAACATTTTTTCCAAGACCTTGCATATTACTGAGGTCAAACTAATAATCCTGTAGTTACCTGGATCACTATTTTTTTCTTTTCTTTAAAATAGAAACTATGTTAGCAATTCTTCAGTCATATGATACAACCCATGAGTTTACAGATTCATTAAAAATCCTTACTATTGGGCTTGCAATTTCATGTACCAGTTCCTTTAATATTCTTGGATGGAGATTATCCAGGCCTCCTGATTTAGGCCCATTAAGCTATTTGAGTTTGGCTTCTACGTTGGATGTGGTACTTCCTACTTCCATATCTACATTCTTATTAGCAACCCTGCCACTATCCCTGACCCTAAGATCTTCATTAACTTCATTATAAACTCAGCATTGTGTTAGAAAACTAATTGACATGAAATAAGATACAAACTGAGCACTTATCCATCTGTGACGCTATGAGCCCCTCAACACCAATGGGAAAAGGGTTCACTATCATATAATAGCAACTCCTATTGGGTCTGACAAACTCGTTACACCTAACACATTGGTGTCATAGTATTTATCTAAAGAATATTGTGTAAGGTGTCAAATAAAAGCTTATACTATCATTACATGCATTGCAAACTTCATGTGTGGATGTTATTCAGGAAGCTGTAGTGATGTACTAAAAATATGTTTGAACTATGTAACCAGGTGAAGTTGATAAAAAAAAGATTCTCTCAGACAGAGGAATGCTGATTTACCTGTCTGTCTACATCTCTGTTGTAAAGTAAGAAGCATATAAGCCATCCCAAAGGAAACCCCATATGGATATTAATTCAACAGGAATATAGTTTGAAGGCGGGGGGGGGGGAGGAATAAGAAATCAGCATAAAAAGACAGATCCAAGGACTTTTTCTAAGGGTGTCTGAAAAACAATGATGGAGGATATGGCAGAAAGCTGCAACTGCCATGCAGTAATATGCTGAGAAAAGGTAGGAATTGCTAGGAACAGGAGTGATCAATAATTAATTACCCATCAACAATGTACTGGGTACCTGAGTTATTCAGGGAAGATGAAGGTTCAATTCGCCAAGTTGTAAGCAGATGTGTTAAAGGGGGGATTGTTGTTAACTATCTGGGAACTAAGCTGGAGATGGGGAGAAGGTAACTAAGCTTATGGCTGATGCACTCTTATGGCAGGTGTCCAGGCAAGTCATTAGTCCACAGGGTTTTTAGTTCCCTGATAAACCAGTATGGAAAGTGGACTTAAGATAAGGTGCCCCATAGAAAAGATGGGGAACTTTTTGAGGGTTCCTAATACCTGGTACAGTGAAAAGATGACACCTTCTTAACCCTTATATGAGGGGAGAGGTGGGATCCCAACAACAGGCTGAGGATCAGCTGTGGAGGTCTGGAGGATGTTATCAGCTACCAGGAAGAAATAAGTGAGGAAGGAATTAAGACTTGTATGGTACAAGTTATTGCTGGACAGTTCCCAGATGAGTTACGTTAATCAAGTTTCAGCCTAATTAAATCATATCACTTGCATCTTGTCTGTCTTCCTGTATGCTCAGGGTCAATGCCTGGAGTATCAGAGCATGAATCACATGAAAGTGCTTAGCACCAATACCTAGAATCTATATAAAATCAAAACCATTTGTGCAAAACACTGGGTGTGCAAAAGTGTCACTCTGAATCCAAGCAGAATGTCTTTTTGTTATTTTAGAAGCAACCTTAGATCATGAAAAAGTAAAAATATTGCACAAGTGAACAAAGAAATACAAATAAAAATAATTATTTGCTTTAGGCTAACATTAATTTCCTCCTTTGGGGATGGTTTAATTTAACAGTACCTGGTTGGAAGTGTGAGATAACTAATTTGTTTTCAAATAAGAGAAATTTCCCAGGAAAATGTTGAGCTCATGAACTTGTTCAAAAGAAATTATTTTGGAGTCAAAAGTGCTTTGAAAGCAAAAAGTCCATATTTGGAATAAAAGAATAGACTTATCCTGTGCTCCAGCTTTTTTTAAAAAAAAATATTGTTTTTTATTTTTGTTTTTTAAATCTTTCAAGAATTACTTAATTTAAAATCAAGCTCTTTAATTCTGGATGTCTGACAAGAGGCTGTTCAAAAATTCCTGTGAAGGACTAAGAACATTATGACTTTTTATTCTGAAAAAAGAAACAGAAGTGAGACATTTACAACTTCATCAATTGCCAGCCAGGGAGAAGTATTTGCAACTTAGTGCAACAGCATCCAACAAAAGGAAAAGAAAAGCTCACACCTCTGCAGATGGTTTCCTAGCGTTTTCTGAATCCAAGCAAAAAATCCCCACTTCACCAATAAAAAATGACATTTTGAAAAATCATGATAAAGAAGACATAAAATGAGAGAAAATATATTTAATCAAGTTAACAACTCACAAGAGAGAAATAAATAGATTTGTTCCAAGAAGATGCTTTTCAGTCCAGCAGAGATGGAGGCATAAACTATTAATTATTTTCCATGAGGATCTAATATTCTATGGCCCAAATTCTGATAACTCACACCCTGGTTTACAGAGAGAGGGGGAGAAGTGGAAGAGGGACACTTCCATTCCCACAGAGTACCTACAAGGGAGCCTTCCTTCCACAGTTGATAACTAGCACTCGTTTGAGCCCTATGTTAGGAGTTTAGCTCACTAGACACACCTTATGGAATACCATGAATCCAAAAGAGTGAGACCAGTTTAGTTCAGGGCTCAACATGGTCTCTATTTCCACTGAACTCCAGCTTCCATATGTGCAGGAGGCTGCAAGGAAAGAAGAGTGGTATCTTTTGTACAGCTTCCAAAGCCTCTTGCTGAGAATGGTCAACCTGTGCAAAAAGCTAGAGAATAAGCTATACCCCCACCCCCCACCCTAAGAGAAATTGTGCCTCAGATACACATCTGAAAAGTTGCAATTTTTCCTGATTTTTCCTTGTTTCTAGGGGGTAGCAATTTACTGGTTGGCTACTCTATAGAGCAGTTAATGACCATACCTAATATTCTATCTCAGCTACTCTGACTAGTGAAGTTGGAGAGCTACTCTGACCAAGGAAACCGGCTTTTCCCTGGATCATTCCTGTCCCACCTACTCCAATGAGGATGTAATCAGGTGACTAGCTCTATCTAATAGTCATAGGTTGCTTCTGTGTTCCCACACCCAAGACCAATGTAGCCTCTGTAAATGATTAAGTGAAGTTTTTACTCCCTGTTAGTCCCCTGTATGGGCATATAGGCCAAGCCACAATTTACCTCAGGGAATTTGGCAGAACCATACAACATGGATTATTTAAAAGAAGAAGAAGAAGAAATAAAAACAAAAACAAAACTTGCAGTTCTTCATTATATTCTGTCAAGAACATTCATCGATTCCAGGCCCAGAAGAGACCATTTTGATTATCTATTTTGACCTCCTGTATAACAGAGGCCATAGAATATATCAAAATAATTTTGAATAAAGAATATATTGTAATAAAAAAAACCAGTCTTGCTTCAAAAATTGCCAGTGATATATAATCCATGACAAACCTTGGTAAATAGCTCCCATGTTTACTTACTCTCAGTGATAATAGTATTTCTTATTTCCACTCTGAATTTGTTTAGCTTCAACTTCCAGCCATTGGATGTTGCTATACCTTTGTCTGCTAAATTGAAGAGCCCCTTATCACATATTTGTATTCTATGTAGATACATACAGATTGTGATCAAGTCACCTGTTAATCTAAATAGATTGAGTCCCTTGAATCTATCACTACAAGATATGTTTTATAATTCTTTAATCATTCTTGTGGCCCTTCTCTGGTCCCTCTCTAAGGCTGCGTCTACACTGGTAAATTAAGTCGACTTAAGCTTGGCTTAAGTTGACTTAATGTGCCCTGCGGCTACACTACACTTTGCTTAAGTCGAGTTAATGAAAATAAAGTCGACTTAATGAAAATTAAGTCAACTTTATTAAACCATCTTTCTATTCGACCTAAGGCTTAATTCGACATTCTAAAGTCGAATTAAGCCAGTGTAGCCCTGGGGTAGCCCTAAGTCGACTTAGGGCTACCCCAGGACTACACCAATGCCCTCCCTACCGGGGGGGGGGCACAGGGGGAGCCTGGCATGACCCCCAAAGGGCAAGGCATGTGGGCACAGTGTGACATTGTCTGGATTTAGGGAAGCATTTATGATATTATTTTCAATGGATATCTCATAAATGCTATAATCCATAGGAACGATGTCATGTTTGGTATCAATAGAAAGGTAGTCATTTGCTGGGAATGATTATATAGTTTATGTCTAGGAATTCTATTTGGATTAGAAGTTAAGAATTTGATGTTATATCCATACTTTAACTTGTGTCATTCTGGACAAATGTCTTAGACGGGAGGGTGTGAACAACCATTGTCTCCTTAATGTTAAGGAATCTGCCAGGTGATGTGGTCCCAGGGAGTATCCTTATGAGCCATTGAGGACATAAAGAATACAACCATTGTACCCTTAATGGCTCATCAGGATAATCCCTGAGACCATTCTACCTGGAAAATTCCTAAACATTAAGGAGACAATGTTTGTTCACACCCTCCCATCTAATGACACAAGTTAAAGTATGGATATAAAATCAAATTCTTAACTTCTAATTGAAATAGAATTCCTAGACATAAACTATATAATCATTCCCAGCAAATTACTACCTTTCTATTGATACCAAACATGACATAGTTCCAATGGATTATAGCGTTTATGAGATATCCATTGAAAATAATATCATAAATGCTTCCCTAAATCCAGACAGTGTCACACACAGGACTCTGCCCTGCCAGGGTCCCTGTCCCCCTTTGCCCCATTGTACACAGGGGGAACTCCCCCCCCCGCCACCGTGGACCTGCCCAAGGTCCCCCTAGCCCCAAAAAGTCGACCTAGAGCATCCAGTGTGGATGCTCTAGATCGACTTTGTAAGTTCCCCTTTAAGTCGACTTTAATTTTAAGTGTAGACACACTAAGTCGACTTAACTAAGTTGACTTAAAGTCGACTTAGTTAAGTCGACTTAGTTAAAGTCGACTTAAAAGTGCAAGTGTAGACATAGCCTAATTTATCAACAATCTTCTTGAATTATAGGCACCAGAACTGGACACATCCGTGTCAAATACAGAGGTAAAATAATCTCTCCACTTCTATTCAAGATCCCCTTAGTTATGCATCCAATGATCACATTAGGTCTTTTGACCCTAATTTTGTACTAGGAATGCTTGGTTTGCTGATTAGCCACCATGGCTCTCAAATCTTTTTTGAGTCATTGATTCTCAGGGTAGAGTCCCCAATCTTATAAGGATGGTCCATATTCTTTTATCCTACATGTATACATTTACATTAGCCATATTTAAACACATAGGGATTGCTTGCAAATAACTTATTTACCAAGAGATTCCAGTTGTTCTGTATTAGTCTCATGTCCTCTTAATTATTCACTACTCTTTCAATTTTTGTGTCATCTGCAAACTTGATCAGTGATGATTTTATATTCTCTTCCAAATCACTGATAAAACAGATAAACAGGTTTAGACCAAGAAGCCATCCCTTAGTGACCTCACTGCTTTAGAATGATTCCTTGTTTACAATTTTGAATCCTATCAGTTAACCAGTGTTTCATCTATTTAACGTATTCCATGTTAAATGTCTATAATTTTAGTTTTAAATAAAAATGTCATGCTGTGCTACATCAAATGCTTTATAGGATTCTAAGTATATTATGTTAACACTATAACCTTAATGAATCAAATTTGTAATCTCACCCAAAAGATATCATGTTAGTTTTACAAGATCTATTTTTCATAAAGCCATGTTGATTAGCATTAATTATATTACCCTCCTTTAATTATTAGTGGTTTTCTTTCTTCTCCAATATCTTGTATAGGACATTTCCACATGATACAATATTTTAAAACATCAAAAATGTAGATATTTTAATCGTGAAAGACATATAGGCATGGATTATTTTTAAAATAAAGTTGTTTTAACACTACTAATCTATGCTATTTTAAAATTGTCCTTGTTAGTTTCAAAAATACAAAAATTCTATAGTATCTTGTGGAACTTTAAATGTGTCTGAGATGGAGTCATAACCACAACATTACAATACTGATTTTTTTCTGTCTCGAACTTATGCATAGTTAATAACTTTGACATACATATGATATATGTTTCATCTAAAGTTTCTGTGAGAGTACTTTGAAAATGCAGGTCTGATGAAGCTAAGAGTAAAAAAGAAAAAAAGAAAACAAAAAAAGGAATTTCAGACAAACAGTTTGCAGGCTGTGTGATTCCTGTTTAATATCAGCATGGAGCCTCAAGATCAGAGGATTATTACTGATTACGGAATAGCTTGTTAAAATATAAATACCACATAAAAGTTTCAGACTATAATGATTACACCCCCTAAAACTTCTTTACCTTTCAACTATTTTGCTGCTTAAAAGTCACTGGAAAGCTCTTTGATTTCTAGTTTCAAATTAAGGCTCAGGAAGCTATAAAATATTTTCCTTTCAATTTTGTATTTTGATACATTGTTTGGGGGCACAATTTTGATGAGCTCTAGTATTTAAAGGTGCTGTCTGCTCTGTTTTCAAAAAGATCTGCAGTAATAATATTGTAACACCGTTATGTCATTGTTACTCATCATAGCTCAACTGAAGGCAATGGAAAATGGTAGTTGCTTTTGGTCCCATTCTTGGTTCCCATTGGTTCATTCTTGACAACATGAGGAGACAGAACATTTAGCATAATGAGAAGAATTACTTGGAAGATAATTTCTTACATACTTTTCACCACGTTGTAAGAAAATAAGCACATTTAGGGCTCTGCTTTGCACAAGGGAACTTAATCCAAAACTGGAACTCTAGGGTACTATGATAATATGCATAATAAATAACAACAACAATAATGAAATGTTAACACTGGAGACTGACATTCTCTCTGTACAGGAGAGATATAACATATGAAATTAAAGAATATACATTTCCTCATGTTCCAAAGGGTTAGCCATGTAAGTCTAGTTCAGCAAAACAAGGAATCTGTGGCACTTTTAAAAATCACTCTGGGAATTTCTCCCATGAAAGCTCATGCGATAAATATATTTGTTAGCCTTTAAAAGTGCCACAGGACTCCTTGTTTTTTTAAGTTTCCTCATAATATCCTACCAATGAGTTTTAATGATGAGATGAAGATGCCACCTTCACAGCTATGTTCTCCAGAACTATTCTGGCTTGACTTGTCTACTGAGAATATATATAATATTTTGTATGGCTCCCTGGAGAAAGAAAGGTTCATACTTGCACAAATATGAATCCTAATCCCATCTAAGATTTGACCAGGAAAAATGCCAGAGATTCTATGAAATCCAGTAGGAATTCCACTGTTTTCTAGTGATTTTTCATAGTACATACCCAGATACTATGGTAACAATATAAAAATCCTAATACAGATAAGTGAATTCAGCGGAAGTGTAGGGGTGTTTAACATGTGCAAATTAACTACAGAAAGACATGATTCTGCTGTAAATGAATGCAGGTGATACATAAAAGAAATAAATAGCAAATAACATGACAGATTCATTGATATCTTTATCCCCACTACAATAATGCAAGTTTTGTTATTAAGTTTAATGCTTATTTTTCTTCAAGATTTTACATCTTGATCCAAAAATGCCTTTTCAAGTTCCAGAGAGTCTGTTTTGAAAAGAAACAAATGCAAGAACCAAAACAAAACCTCTCTAGAGTGCTCTTAATGAATAGGTGTGGATTAAATAATAAGCAGTGACAAGAAGGGAAAGAATTAAACCCAAAGATAGAAAATGGAATAATTCTTTTGTGATTGATACAGAAAGATCCTATTAATAGACTATATTATGCACATTACAGGCTAGTGAAATACACACAGGAATACCTGAAATGCTCACTTGTCCCTCAGTAGTTTAGTAACAAATACACTATACTTTATACCAAGGACAGATTATGGATGCACATTTTGAAAAGGGGAGGCATCCAAGGAGTCTTCTTTCTTTGCTCAAGCTCACATAGCAAAATTACAGTCCCTTCCTTCTGGAGAATCTAGGGACTGCTCTACTGCTACTGCCAACTTGGAGAGGTGCAGTACTCCCAAAGGGACAAACAATGCAGTGGTGAGGGGGTGAGATATCTCTGACTCGACAGTATTTGAATACAAACTACACAATGCCATGGTTATTAGCTATAATTAATGAAATGATTATATCCTTTCTTGGATGGAAAATACAATAGTTCATACAGGCACCATGATGATATACATTGAAAGATGTATTACTAAAATGATTCATATTTAGACTATTTTATGCACTTATGAGGAACATAAAGAAAATGATTATTAATGCATTTGTTCCATACCTTTGAATCTATTGCATCACTCTGTGGCTCTCAGATCTAGTTAAATACTACTCATTCAATAAACTTGGAGTAAATTTGTATCTTTCATCTATCTTTCTCATATAACTAGTAAAATATGAAGTGAATTCTTTTTAAGACAATGGAGAACACGACAGCAAGAGAAAACAAAAACATATTTCTTTTAAATCCAACTAACTTTTGCTGAAAATTAAAAATAAAATGAGCTTTTACAAAGCTCTTTTGCTTCTTCTTGTTTTACATATTCTTTAATTTCTTCTCTTTTTGTTTTAATTGCATGTCAGAAGTAGATTAAATTTACATTTAGTTGCCCAGAGGTCTTTCAGAGGCAGAAAACAAAATGAGTACTTGATAACCCCTGCTTTCTTACTGAATAACAGGCAAATTGAGAAATACATTAGCCAGATGTCATGCTGAATACCCCCTCTAGAAACAGACACACACAAAAAGTATATGTAATGCTAAGTGAAAAGAGTTGATTACACAGTATGTGTATATAAGTAAAACTGAATATTTTGGTCAATAAAAGTACAGAGTCACTATGATTTGTGAAATTATATTGACTTTCAATCTGCAGTAATCTTCTTGTGCTGAAGATGCTGTCTCCTTTTATATGGGCTTTGCACAGGACCAGAAAAATTCTTGCTCATAGTTCCTTTCAAGAAAAAAATTATTATCTGTTGTTTGTGAATATTTGGACAACGTCCTGTGTTTATAAAAATGTTTATGGATGCTAAGAATTTCCTCATGAAAGTGTATTTACCTTAAAGTTTGAACAAAAAAATGAATTATTTCTTATTTCTTATTTTTCTTTTTAAACCATTTCAGTTCATCCAGTCAGAAGTATAAACAGCACCATGTATAAAGGTGGATGAAATTTTTGGAACAAAAAGGTTTTATTGAAAAAAGAAGGAGCTCATTTAAGGTTCTCTCTCACCTGCCTGGTGTGGAGATCTTACATTCCCTCCAAAGAATTTGATACTAGCCATTGTTAAAGACAACATATTCACCAGACGGACTTTGAGTCTGACCCAGTATGCATATTCCTTTGTCTCTATGTTGACACATTCCAAAGGGATAGCTGTGTCAATCTAGTTCAGAAAACAAACAAACAAACAAAAACCCCCCCCAAGGATTCTTGTGGCACTTTTAAAGACTAACAATTTTTTTTATCGCATGAGCTTTCATGGGAGAAAATCCCACTTCATCAGACATTTGAAGATGGAGAACTTACAGAA
Source organism: Pelusios castaneus (assembly GCA_007922175.1). NCBI lineage: Eukaryota > Metazoa > Chordata > Testudines > Pelomedusidae > Pelusios > Pelusios castaneus. Next base: position 24,637,236 of record ML685793.1, on the reverse strand, counting down.
TGGGAGGAAAACAAATGCAGGGAAGTGTAAGTCATAGGATCAGGTCAGACTGTCACAGCAAATCAAAGCAGTTGTTTAGATTCAAACAGTGGAGAACAGCATGTTAGAGGAAGGTGAGGTAAAAAAAGAAGCAAAATCACCTGTTGTAATAAGAAAAAAAAATGAAATCCCTATTTAATCCTAAGGCAACAGTGTCAAATCCACATATGAATTCCAATTCTGAAGTCTCTCTTTGAAGCTTTGATTTGTAATCCATTTGCCTAAGTACAGCAATTAACATATTGTCAATGGAGTGAGCAGGGAGATCAAAGTGTTCCCATATTGGTTTTTGAATGTTGTGATTTCTGATGTCAGACTAGTGTTCATTTATTCTTTTAAGTACAGACTGTCCTGTTTGTCCAATATATAAGGCAAAAAGGGCATTTCTGGCACATGATGGCATAAATCACATTGGTGGACGAACAAGTGAATGAGCCCTTGATGGAGTAACTGGCTTGATTAGGTCCCGTGATGATGTCTTAGAGAAACTGCAGAATTGGAATTCTTATGCAGATTTGACATCATTGCCTTAGGGTTAAATGGAATTTCATTTCTTTTTCTTAGTACAGCAGGTGATTTTACCTTACCTTACTTCCCTGTAATATGCTGTTCTTCACAGTTTGAATCTAAACAACTGCTTTGATTTGCTTTAACAGTCTGACTTGATCCTATGATTTATACTTCCTGCATATATTTTCTCCCATTCTGTAAGTTCTCCATCTTCAAGTGTCTGACAAAGTTGGATTTTCTCCCATGAAAGCTCATGTGATAAATAAACATGTTAGTCTTTAAACTCCTTGTTTGCTTTGTCTCTGTGTTGTTGAGACCAGGGTATAGCGGGATGTAGGGCCCAGGGCCAATCAGCCTGTGCAGGCCCCCAGTCCCCACAGCGCAGGCCAGAATGATGGCAGGGTGGCCCACAAGCCCTCGCCCCCAGCACTGGAGGGGGCCCTCTGCAGCGATCTCTGCCCAACCTGCCCCTGGCTGGCCGGCCCGCCCTGCTCTCTGGGGCAAACCAGCGGGCAAGGGGTGGGGTGGGGCAACGCAGGCACAGAACACTGCAGAGAAGCAGTGCAGGGAGGGTGCCCTCTGGCCCATGTCCCTCCATAGGTGAATGGGTAGCAGGGTGGCAGAGTGAGGCCCACTGAACTGTGGGGCCTGGGGCAGTGGCCCCACTCGCCCTGTACTAGGGACGGCCCAGGTTGAGACATTTACTGATAATAAATAAATATCAAAGACTTGGATGTGCATATTATGGTGATTTCAAGTATCAGCTATTTATGTGAATCTTCAAAGCTGGGTTAGATGTATTTTGGGAATATGCTTTGGTGTGAGATTTCTGAGTCATGCTCATTTCATTCAGACTGGGAATGGCATAATAACAACCTATTTTACAGCATTGTTGTTTCTAGCTCCAGGCAAAACCCAGAAGTGCAGTCACACACAAAATTGATGAATATGAAGACAAGTTAGCCTAGTATGTTAAAGCTGGGGGGAGATGGGGTAACTGGGTCCTCCTGTGATAACCACCTGAATGTGCAAAAATCAGGGCAAGCTGCAAAAGTGGGAGCCAAACTCCCTAAAAACTAATGGGTGGTACTTGAACCAGGCTCCCAATGAACTCCAAGCAGGCTTCTGATTCCCCACACCGGTTACCATGAAGCCTGCCAAAATAGAAACAGCCCCCTTTACTGCACTTCAGCTCTTCTGGCTCTTACCTAGCCGCACGGTCCCTTAAAGGAATAGGTTCTTCTGATCCCAAAGGGCTAGCCACATTACACAGAACAATATAGGTTTGGATCTTTCCCAAAATACCGCACTGATAGCCAATCCTTTAGTAACTACAACTAAAGGTTTAATATAAAAAGAAAAGAAACAAAATATGAGAGATGTTAAAGTGAATACATATAAATATTTTAGAGTCCATGGAAAGCAGTTTGCAAGCTTGTTCCTCTGAAGCTTGCAGGCAGACATCCCAGCTCCGGGGTGCATCTCAGTCCTTTGATCAGTCACAGAGGAATGGATCCAGAGAAGAGTGATGAGTGTTTGCTGAGGACAGAAGACCAAATGGAGTTGGCTCAGTGAGGCTGTAGCTCCTTTTATCACCTCTGGCCTTTCCAATGCTGTGTTGAGTTTTTTCCAGTCAAAATGGAGTTGAATCATATGGTCAGTCTGGGTGACTCACTGGGCAGATTTCTCCCCAGGCCCATTGTACCTGTGGATCCCTTAATGGGCCATTAAGGAGACAATGACTGCAGACATGCACTCTGGGGTGTTTCTCGGAATCACACAATTCAAAATACAGATAGAACTAACACATTCATATCTTCTAAGGCAGATATGACATCTACACATGGACAAAATAATCATTTTTAGCAAGTTACAGCCTTTCTATTGATACCAAACATGACATAGCTTCTATGGATTATTGCAATTATGAAATATTAGTATGAAAAACAATCATAAATGTTCTACTGAATCTGGACAGCATCACAGGGGGGAACAAAAACAAAAAATCTTCTTGGTTCAGGTTTTGGGAAAGAGTTTAATTTTTCTTTAGTGTAACCCTCTTGTCCATGCTATAAATTACTTGTCTTGATATGAGTTAAATTGGATAGGGAAAGAGTTCAGTAATGGGACCATATCACAATAAAAACAAATTCTGTTTTCTCAGTGTACTTTTCCCTTTTTTTTCCTCATAACAATATCAATTTGGGATCTTTTTCCCTTTATCCTGCAACAGAAATGCTAATTGTTGAGGCAACCCATAGTTTAACTCCAGGCACTTAGGATTAATTGGGTAATTTGAATATCTATATCCTGATCCAAAACCCATTCAAGTCAGAATGAGTCTTTTAATTGGCTTCCACAGACCTTAGATCAAGTCTTTCATGTCTGCATTTTAACAGACTGTCAGGAAGTTACTTAATTTTTCTGTGAATATTTTTTGACCAAAAAATGATTTTTTTATATTTATCAAAGCTTTTCTTTAATTTGTTAAAAAAAATTAGAAAAAATAAATCTGAAAAAAAACAAACCCTAAATAAAAAAGCTGTTTTCCATCAAAAGAAATTTTAATTGAAAAAGTTCAACCAGCTCTAAATTGAGGATATCTACCAGGTTAAATTAAGACAGGCTAGAAATCTTAAACATTTTTAGGCCAGCTATGTAGTTCCAATTTGTCAATCCCAACCCATCTCCAATTTGTAAATATTGAATAACAGCCTGTCTGTATGAACCAATTCATCTGAACATGTTAAAGAACCACATGACACCCATCAAATAAGATTCTATACCTTATCTTCCTATTCAGCTGACATATTACAACTGACATATTTCATTATTTTTATTTTATAACTGCATGTATTTTAAATTAGCACATTTGCCACAATATTTAAGCTGTTCATATCATATTATCCAATACCTGTATCTTCTAAAATGAATTACCACACCTTTGTTTACTACCATCAGCTATACACATGCCCACTGGCTTTTTTCCAAGAAAGAAGCAAGTGCATAGGATGTAAGAAGGTCCTGAGCAGGTGTTCAGACTAAGTCACAACCTAAATATAAGTGGACAAAAAATTTAACAGTGGCACTAATCTGGAATAATTCTATCAAAAACAACAGAGTTACTTGGGATTTATATGGGAGTAAAAATTAGAGCTTTATTTGGCCCATTGTACATAGTGGTGACCTTTATTATCTTTCCCTCCTGTATGAAGTTGCATCAATTTTGCATTCCTTGCCACATTGCTTCATAATAACCTTTGTCCAAGTTTCAAGGTAACTGCACCTGTTTTCCTACTCCATGGTCCCTAAAAGGCACCACTTAAAAGTTTCCAGCTCCCAGCCATGACCTGTCCTGTGCAGAGGCCAGTTTTCATACCTTCGTCTCATTCCCAGCTCAGCAGGATTTTAAGACCACACAGCCTCCTGGATTTCCTAGACCACTCTGAAACATAAACTTAATATGGTAAGATCTCCCAAAGGCACTGAAGGAAATTGTCATATCTGTCACAACCAGAAAATATTATTTTTAGAAGAAATAATGAAAATTGGAAGAATCATACTGAGAACACAATCATATCACCTAACTGTGACAGGGATGACGATGGATATTGCCATTATGCTGATGACACAGAGGTCACATTAATTAGTCTCACAAAGTACAAATCTGCCATTGCTGTTTAAAGTCTTACTAGACCAGGATATTTAACTAGTGATTTTTCAACAATACTAATAAACATCTTGGCTGCTGCTTGCCTTCATTTTAATTTGTATGCAAATCTTAATAACAATGATTTGCACTTATGCTTTTGAAACTGAAATTTAATCAACATGCATTTGTTGTATGCATGGGAAAAGGTTAACTTGGCCTCAGGATGAAATTTCTGAATTTTTGTATGTGATAATAAGTCATTATTTAAAGCTGTTTAAAAATATACAGATATCACTAATTCCAACTGATTGTAAGTAAGTAAATAAGCTCAAATAAATCTTCAGATCTTATTATTGTGACTTTTAACATCTGATTCAAATATGACACTACAGTGATACTGAAATTAGTCATAATAGAGTGTACTTTTGTACTTACCAACAGATTTGAATGCGTTATTATTAAGATGGTAAATAACAACCAATATTTTATTTATGTATTATTTTATTTTAATTTATAAGTTAAGAAAAGTACCATGCAAAGGGCATCCATTCAAAGCTCTGGGCACTTTTGATAGACATTGAAGAGGTTATAATATAGAAAATTAAAAATATCAGCACACCCCTCCTCTTCTCTCGCCACCAGTCAACAGAGTCTACTGAGTAGACCAACATGACTTAAAATCTTTACTTCCCATCATACATATCCAAACAAACAAATATCCTGTCTTTTGTTCCACCAAACTTCCAGTTCTCCATGAATATCCTCATTGGTTTTTGGATGTTCAGCATGCCTGAAAGAACAATAGATTAATGCTCTTTTTGATCAGGGAAAGAATGGAGAAAGCTCTCTAAAGGAAAGAGGACTTCACAGAGAACACTAGGGAAATACTAGAATTCTGTCCACCACTACATTTGGATAAAATTCCTGCCCAAAAGAACATACATAAAAAAAGAAAAAAAAAATACTTAACTCTGCCAGACTTTTTATTTTTTTAAATCATAATTTAATAAATCATGATTAATTTCATGAAGTTTTAGCTTCTTTAATTCATATACTAACATTCTAATTGTCAAAGATAAAATATATAAAGATTGTGTTATTTCTAAATGGAGAATATTGCAAATGGAATAGGATTTTGGAAAGAGCAGCTTCTTACATTTGTCATTTCTGGACATTTGTTGCACTTTTCTAATTGTGATCTCACTTAATTCTCCAAATGACTTTAATGGGCTTTGGTTCATGCTGAAGGTATTTGGTATCCACATTGTTTAATCTGAGGTACTTTTGACAAATTGGATAAAATTTTGTCTCAACAATTAGTATCACTGTTACAATGTAAAGAAAAAGATCCCCTATGGTTACGAAATAGTGAAAAGATAAAGGAAGATCAGTGAGAAGACAAAGTTTATTTTTGACCTTGCTGTAATGTGGTCTCTCTGTTGGCCTCTTTCCTAACTTAATTTAATGCACATCAAGCTATGTCAGGGGTTAAAGTAAGGGGGAAACGCACCGGAATGCAGTTCCGGGGCCCCCAAATTTGAGGGGCCAGAGTTCCGGGGCCCCTAAAAATAGAAAAATCCGGTGGAACGCATGTTCCTCCCTGCCCTGGCTGCTGGCAGGTCCTACGCCTCACTGTTGTTAATCACAATACTTATTGTTTTATGCAGTGTTTGCTAGTTTGTGACAATAATTGCTATAGACATAAACACCATATAAAATTATAAATATTTTTATGGAGCGATAACCAATGCATGTGGTACTGAGAAGTGGTTGCAAATGCCTACCTGGGGTAGGGCCCACACATGCATGAAGGGGGCCCAGACAATACGGGAAGGGGGCCCGGAGATTAGGAGGGTTCCGGGGCCCATCAAATTATACTTTAACCACTGAGATACATATATGACTGTGTAACTGGAATATTTTAGAGGAGAATGAAATCCAGTATGAATCACCGGAAATTTTGTTGGGACTGTAGTGCCTTTTGCTGAAGCAGGCAGTGTTTTCATGAATTATATTGAAGTTATAGAGAAGCAAAATTCAGCATTCTTGGATTAAAATGACTGCATTTGAACCTTTTGTATTTCTTTCAATTTGCCTGGAATAATTGAAATTTGAATCCTGGGAACAAATCTTTGGCTGTCGTAAAAGTTGCCACTTAAAATCAATAAGACTGGTTAATTTACACCAGCTAAGATATGACCCTCAAAACTCATGTGTGAAAGTGAAATAGCCAGTTGTTTTTCATGATTCCCATTCTAAAAAAAAATATCTCTTGGCAATACAAAATTCAGGAGAGAAACAAAGTTCTCAAATATATATATATTTTTTGACTTTTCAAAATTTTTGACCATGCAACAAGGTAGTGAAATGCCATATGACTGAGCTGTTTAATAACAACAAAGATAAAATATTGAATATGGATGATCAATTTGTAGAGTTAAAGAATGCAAAAATATTTTTTGTTGTGTAAAGTCAAATAAAGAATAAATGGAAGGAAATCATGGTCTATCTCATGTAACAGAAAATGAGGCAAAAATAATCAAATATATTATTTACTGAAAATTATGTCTAATTTTAAAATATCATATTTTCTGTTATTAGGTCATATGTGATATTTAGGGTAAAGTTAATTCAGTGGTAAAGTACTCATACATCATTAATGTCAAACTGAAATTCACCAATCTGGTGAACCTATGCAATACTTTACTGACTTATTCCCCTGTTTTATTTATTTATTTATTTGTTGTTCCTGAATTTACTTCAGTTTTGGGTTTAATGGTGCCTTCCCTTAGCTTGAGCCAATCTGCTCCCAGGAATTCAATATATGCTTCTATATTGTCATGCATAGTATGCAAATTTCAGTGAACTCCTTTTTCTTTGACAGTGCATATTTGACACATTGTAACTATTTGTTCTAAAATAGTCACAACAGTATATGATGCTTTAATAGTGAATCAGTTCACTGCACTTAAGATAGCCTCAGAAAACTGAAAACTGTAAAAGCATCCCTGAAGCAAAACAGAGATTTTATTTAATTTAATACCAATCTCTTTTATTTCTTATGAAGATGTTAATATATATTTCTAACTAAATCTTCCATATGCTGCTATGGGCTAAATATCTTCAGTATCAATGCAAACCATCTGAGTTGCAGGAGCAAGTCTGGATACACCCATTTCTAATTACCATATAGTAAGTGCAAATCAGATAGGCAGAGATGCAAGTATTTTATAGCATCTGAAATCCACTTTAGGGCTCCAAACCAGGAATGCATCTGCAGCAGAAAAGGTCTACATTTGAATGTATTACTGCTCCTGCATTCACCTGCAGTTAATACTATCTCTGCTCCTCACCTATGTTCCCTCTAAGCTGTGCTGGTGCGTGGCCGCACAGCGCAGCCCAATCCTGGAGTCTCTTCTCCCCCGGCAGCCCAGTCTTCCCCCTGCCTCTTTTCTCCCCTGGCAACCCCATCTCCCCCCCCCACCTCTCTTTTCTCTCAGCAACGATGGTAGGAGAGCGCACACTGTTTCAGAGATCATCATCTTCGCTGTTCAGAAAAGGGGTGTGTTTACAGTGAGATGACACCACTTAGCTAGCTCATTATAAAATGTTAGTGAAGGTGGAGCTTTGCAGTTTTTATGACTGTGCAGTTGTCAAATAAAGCATTTTGAATAATTAATAGCTTAAAATAAAGAAAATCCTGACCTATCTGCCAAGAAAGAACCTTCATTTATTTCTTATGAATTGTTACTGGGATCTAATTCTATAAATACCTAGATGGAATGTGCTCCTTAAGTCAGCTGTGAACTCCACAGTACAGTTTCAGAGCATCTTTAAAGATTCATTTAGAAGATTCCCTTAGGATTTATATTGTTACAGAGTAAACATTTACAGCCTTTGAGGAGAAATATAGATATGATGGTGCTGGGCAAAAAGTTTGGTCAAAGCCAGAACTTAAGATAGCAACTGCTCAACATACAGTGACTGTGAGACCACTATTTATAATATGCTGTAATTTGTCTGTGACCACATGGCAAAATACAGGCAACAAAAACTGTGAGGTGTAGATGACAGTAGAGACGAGATAGGCAGCAAGTGTCACCGTCTCACATTTGTTTAGTAAATTAATAAAACTACAGTATTTCAGTTTAATGTTTTTATTAAAGTTCCAATGAAAAGACAACATTTATTCATTTCTTTTGAATTAAGGTACTTAGGCATGCTTATGCTTCTGACGGCAAAAAACTGTTGTCCATGCGGCCCCATGCCTCACAAATTGCAGCTCAGTGACTCCCACAGCTTGCTCAGCTGCATCTTAGAGGGAACGTTGCTCCTCACCTACTGAAGGCTTACAGGATTTAAATCCTATGTACAGCTTGTCCTGATTTTCTGTATAAGCAAGAATTTTAACTCTTTGACATTGCAACAACTATCAATGGACTTCAGGAGAGATGATCAATAAATCAACATTATCATTAAATGTCCACTAACATTTTAATAACTAACATTTTCTGATTTTAAAATTCCAAAACTCTTCCAAAACCTTCCTTGCTCTCTATTGAAGCTAAATTTCAGTGCTGGTAGACTTCTCCAGTATAAGTGAGTTCTGCCTGTGCCACTGCATCACAAGACATCCTGTCTACCAAAAGGAAGTCCTCAGTCATGTCATGTCACTCTCTCATCTTCCCTGGAAGATGGTAGCAACCCTAGACATCCAGAAATGTTTCCAAAATGCTCTTGTTCTCTAGTTTAGGTTCATTCTTGGGAAAGTATGCTAGATTGTTAGGTAGGTGGGACTCAACAGAAAGCTTATTGCTGGTGGCTACTGTCAGCCTCAGGGGAAGAATAGCTAACTACAGTCATCCCTAATTAAGGTTATTCTCCAATGGGTGTGAAAGAGAGAATTTCTCCAACACGCTTGCCCTGATGGGACATTACTCATCAGCACAGAGTGAGAGGATGCAGAAAACAATGCTTTCCTCAAGAAATGAATAGTTGCCTGGTGTGAGAAAATGATGCTTATATTTTACTCAGTTCATTTCACTCTTTTCTTTTTACGGTGAGTATTTTGAGTGCATTTCTGGCATCTGGGTAAATTTTTATTTTATTGTCTCTATGGAACAGATTTTCTGCCTTTTTCCATCTTCCACTTCATGGGTTGGTTTGTTGCATTCATTTGATTTCTTTTTACTTTCCTTCTTTCACAGTTCCAGGTCACTGCTATCACAGAAAATGGTCTCTTAACTCACAAAGGTTTATAGAAGGTAATTGTTTGTTTCCCCATTGGCAGCATAACCTTGCCTTCCTTCCTGTTTTGACAGCATGTTCATGTCAGTAAGTGTCAGCTGAGAACAAACGATACAGCAAGCTGAATTTCATCCTTGTCCTTCAGCTCTTCCAAATCCACTGAGATGCAAAACTTTCATTTTCTGAAAGTTTGATCTGGTTACAAAAAAAAAAAAAAAAAAGCCACATTAGATTCATTTGACTAATTTTGCCTTATGTTCAAAATCCTTTTTTTCTGACAAGTTTAACACATGTCAATTGGATTGTGCATCTTAAAAGACTACACACATTAGCTATGGTCCTTTACTTCCAGCTCTGCTACTATTGCAGCCAACCTAGCATCTGGAAGAATACATTACTTGTTCTTCAGCTTGTTATATATATTTTTAAAGAGCTTTTAAAAATGAAGAAAATGAGTGATCTACCGTCAGGGCCAAACTTGCAAATGTTACGCCTTAAAGGATATGATACATCTAATAAAGACTTTCAATATATTCCATTTTATTCTGTCTTTTCAATGACAGCTGTTGCACTGCCACCAGGGTTCCTTTGTGAATCTGCCCCAAGTCCAAAGTCAACATTAAGATGTTGAAAGGATTGGTTTTGACTTCCTGTTTGTGCTCTCCAAAAGAGAGGCATCCCATTATTGATTGATTAATATTGAAAATCTGAGGCCAGGAGCCAAAAAATCCAATTTCGTAAAAATTAATTCTGTGATTTTTTTTAAACCATCCAAGTCTTCACTAGCTCTTTTCCTATAAGATCCACCTCAAACTTAAACTTAAAATTTAAAGATGAAGAAAGTAGCCTAAGTTCTTCCCCTTCAGATATGTACAATTTGCACCTTTCTGTTCCAGAAAAGCCATTGTTCCACAGGAAGGGATTCAGCTGATTAATGCCCTAAAGAAGAGCAGGCAGCATTTGCATTGTCATCCTTTCAGGAGACTGCAATTTTAAATTGTGACTGAAGTCCCACTTGTAAGTATAGAAATGGGAGACATATAAGCATTCTTCAGACTTTCCCAGGTCTACGCCCTTCCCAATCCAATGCCTTTCCCCTTATATTGAATTATCATCACAGATCATGTGTTGGCTGTTTAAAAAAAACAGGTTGTTTAAAAAAAAACAAAAACAAAAACAAAAAAACAGCAAACAACACTTTAGTTCCTTTAGGCATTCACACTTTCCTTTAACTAACTTTTTCTACATGAAAATACAGTTTTCTATTATAGTGCTTTGCTAAACTTAGCACAAAGAATTTTCCCCTTTTCAACACTAAGCCTCTTTCTGACTTGATGATTTCTAGACCATTGAAGTGATATTTATTTATAATATAATAAATAACATATCACTAGTGATATACATGTTCTTTGTAAGAAGTACCATGGAAAAGCCCCAGGGGTGTCAAACTCATTTGCTATGGAGGGCCAGATTTGACGTAGGTGTACTTCAAGTGGGCCATACATAACATAAATTGAAATACTACAGCACTCTCTTAGACTCATAGACTTTAAGGTCAGAAGGGACCAGTACGATCATCTAGTCTGACCTCCTGCAAAATGCAGGCCTCAAGACCTCACCCACTCACTCTCGTGGCATTGCAGAGTGCTGAGTATGCAAAACTACACTCCGTGGATGCGTCTACACTGGTAAATTAAGTCGACTTAAGCTTGGCTTAAGTCGACTTAATGTGCCCTGCGTCTACACTACAGTTTGCTTAAGTCAACTTAAGCAGCTTGCTTAAGTCGATTTAAGCAGCTTGCTTAAGTCGACTTAAGGAAAATAAAGTCGACTTAATGAAAATTAAGT